>CM029550.1:20114187-20131717 GCA_017141385.1 Sogatella furcifera | reverse complement strand
CTTTGGTAGGGTGAATAAGTCCTGGTGACTGATGGTGACATTTCCTTCTTCTAGTGACATCCCTAGGTTGGCCATGAATCTTTCAAAATCAGAGATGGCAGGATGAAGAGCCTTCACCTCTTGAACTCCCCTTGCAGCATTGTCTCCATGATAAGGCGCCAGTCGGTTGAGATGAACAATGCGTGGAGTACCTCTTGGTTTCTTGATCCTGTAGACCACATCATTGATCCTTGTGACCACCTCATAAGGTCCATCCCAGGAGGTTTGCAACTTGGGAGAGTATCCATGACGTTGTTGAGGATTGTACAACCATACCATGTCACCAGCCTGGTATCCTCCATGGTTGGCCTTAATGTCATAGCGCTGCTTCATCATGTCACTGGTGACCTGGATGTTTGTGCGGACGGTTGAATGAATCTCATCCATCTGCTTCCGGAGCTTGCTGGTGTAGTCTTCTTGTTCCAAGTCCTCCCCAGGTTTGCATCCACACTCCAAGTCACAGGGTAGTCGCATATCTTGCCCAAACACTATTCTTGCTGGAGTCATCCTTGTAGTCTCATTGACTGCATTTTGGTATGCCATCAGGAAGAAATGCAGATGTTGATCCCAGTCCCGTTGATGTCCAGATACCACCTTTGATAGGTATTTTCCCATAGTCCTGTTCATTCGCTCAACCATTCCATCTGATTGGGAGTGCAGTGGTGTTGTCCTAGTCTTGTTGATTCCCAATACTTCACACATCCAAGAAAATACAGCAGATTCAAAGTTTCTTCCTTGGTCTGAATGTAACTCCAATCGTATGCCAAAACAACTGAAGAACTCCTTCACCAATACATCAGCTACAGTAACTGCCTCTTGATTTGGCAAGGCATAGGCTTCTACCCATTTGCTGAAGTAATCCATAGCAACCAGGATGTATTTATTCCCACCATCAGTAATTGGGAATGGTCCAGCTATGTCAATGGCTATGCGTTCAAATGGAGCACCTACATTGTATTTCTGCATAGGGGCTCTCTTTCTAGGCATAGGGCCATTGGCAGATTGGGCCATAGGGATAGGGCCATTGGCATAGGGCCATTGGCAACTCTTTTCCTTGGTACAATGATTTGCAGTCTTTTCTGATCTCCAGCAGCATTCTCCACCACCCTCTTCAAGATTCCCCCATCTTCCACAATTGACTCCCATTGTGCCCAGAGGGTCTTAACATGTGGTGATAACGGTGCTACTTCCTGCCAGCTAGGTTTTCCTTGAGTAGAACGCTTCCAAGCCCACAGGTGTTTCAAATCAGGATCCTCTTCCTGGTCCTTCAGCATTTCATCTCCTCCCCAGTAGTCTGTAGCTACAGTTATCCTGTTAGCAACTGCTTCCTTCCCTTCCTGGCGTGAGCAGTGCTTGCAGTCCTGGTCACAGGGTCTTCTAGAGAGAGCATCAGCATTCTGATGACTTTTTCCAGCTCGGTGGATGGATTTGAAGTCATATTCTTGCAGGTGTTGAATCCATCTGGCAACTTGTCCCTCTGGAGATTTGAATCGTAGAAGCCATGTCAGGGATGCATGATCAGTTCGTAACAGGAAGTGACGCCCATACAGGTACTTATGGAAGTGGCTGATTGACTTCATTACCGCCAACAGTTCTCTCCTTGTGACACAGTAGTTGCGCTCCAGGTTTTGAAAGGACTTTGCTAAAGTATCCAATAACCTTCTCCTCTCCATCTTGTTCCTGTGAGAGTACTCCACCAATAGCTGTGTTGCTGGCATCAGTATCCAGGATGAACTTGCCTTCTGATTTGGGATAAACCAGTATAGGTGCTTGGCTGAGAACCTCCTTCAGTGTGTCAAATGCCTGCTGACAGTCTTTATCCCAGATGAAGGTGCGCCTCTCCTCTGTCAAATTTGTTAGTGGCTTGGCTATCCCAGAGAAGCCCATCACAAATCGCCGATAATATGCACAAAGGCCAAGAAAACTTCGTACTTCTGATTTGTCCTTAGGCACAGGCCAGTTTGTAATAGCTGATACTTTCTCAGGATCCATGGACACTCCCTTGTCAGAAACCACATGTCCCAGGTAATTCACTTGTCTTTTGAACAGGTTGCACTTCTTAGGATTCAGTTTCAAGTTTGCCTGCCTCAGCCTCTGAAATACTTCCTTCAGGTTCTTTATGTGATTTTGGAAAGACTTGCCCAAAACAATAATGTCATCCAGGTAAACCAAACATGTTTCCCATGAGAGTCCCCTCAACACACTTTCCATTAGTCTCTCAAAAGTGGCTGGAGCATTACACAAACCAAAAGGCATCACAGTAAACTGCCAGAGGTCAGTCTTAATCTAGCAGGCGATGAAGTCGGATCGTTTATCAGAGCTTCGGTTCACAGTCTAAAAGTTTCGAAGTGCATCAATCCGCCTGATTGTTCGTGTAATAGCCGGTATCGTGTCCTATTCTATTGCGAATAAACTTTCATATAGTCATTAAAAATTCGTAAATATACCGAACGTGAAATGGTGAAGTGCAAGAAGTGTGAGACGGACATAGTTTTCGCGAAAGGAATTAAGCTAGATGATTATAAGTGCGTTATTTGCCAGGCTCAGTTCCACATCGTGCGTGAGTGAAAACGTTAACACGTGGTGCGAAAACCAACTGGAAATGCGAGGTATGTTGCTCCAATACTGTATCAGGGACAAATAAACTAGAAACTAGCAAAGATCAATTAGATACATTAGTGCTCAAGGCGATTGCTAACTGAAATTAATAATCGGTGGGACGAAAATGATAGAAAACTTGATCGTATGCAAAAAAACTTTGATCAAATAAATAGTGAATTTTCGTCTTTTGAATCAAAGCTTGATGGAGTTGAGGAACAAGTCGTTAGCGCCGAAAGTGAAATTAAAATATTAATCGCGGAAAACTCTAAATTGAAAGATGAAATTTGTGATCTGCAGCAGCATACAAGGAAGAATAATGTAGTTATTTCCGGTATCCCAGTTCTCCCAAGAGGTGCGAATGTGTTCCCGTTGATAGATAGAATAGCCGATCTACTTCAAGTACAGTATTATCGCACAGACATTAACGCTGCCCATTGGCTTCCTGTACGTGGGGGTGGCCGAGAGAACCAGTCCATCCTTGTTGCATTCGTGTCGAGGATTGTCAAGCAAGAATGGCTACATGCCGTAACGAGGAAATTCCTCACGGCGAATGAGATTGACACAAATTTTCCACCCAACCAAATTTATCTAAATGATCAACTTACACAAAAACGCGTGAAATTTTTAACGCAGCGGCGAGATCACTGGTCAGACAGGAAAAACTGGACTCGGTGTGGACGAACGACGGCATCGTGATGGCCAGGAAAAATCCGCGAGCGACCCTTCAGGGTGACCAGTCTGAAAGCCCTCGCCGAGAAAGCGACGCCTCCGGGGGCAGAGGGGCCCGCCACCGTCCGCACGCCACTGACCAGCCCAGCGCCTGACCAGAGCGCCAATACAGGGCGTGCCGAAGCCCAGCCGAACCAGCAAGCGGATAGTGACCGGAATTTTGTAATTATAACGGACAATAGCAAGGTAAAGCAGATAAATTATTTTTAATTTCCATCCAAAACTGAAATAATAATGATATTATTGAATTTTAGTTATAAGTACATGAAGACACTGCCTTTTTCAATCTTGGAACGAATGATATTTGTGTCTTTATTATTTTATTATCATTATAGACATTTTTTATCATTATATGCTTTATTGAACATTTATTATTTTTGCATAAGTTGTGTGAAAATGCTCAAACATGTTCATCTGAAGGTTTCTGAGTCTGTGAATATTATCCTTTCTTATAAGTTAATTAAGGTTTGTTTTCTCTTTTACTATTCATCTATAATAAGTGTTCTATTGAACATTTATTATTATTATTATTTATTTATTTTTTAAGTTGAGTAAAAATTTGAATACATGTTGATCTCCAGGTTACTTAGTTTGGAATATTATTTTTCTTATGTTTAAGGTTTTTTTTCCTCTCTTTCATCACTTTTGGTTACTTTGCATAGCTGATTAATGAATCATTTTGCTTTAATTTACCAGAGTGCTTCTCGACTCTAAATTAGTACTTTCCAATACTCAACTATATAAGTCAAATAAAGTTCATTCCTTCATCGATCGATTTTCAAGTGATCCTTTGTCGATTCACCAACTTGTTTAGTAATTCCTACCGTATCTCGTAAGCCACATCTTTATATGTTCTATCTTTTTACAGCTAGAAGCGATATTGAATGCTAATTAAATAACTTTGATATTATTGTCTATCATCTAGAGGCTTATTCATAGGCTTATTCATGTAGTGATAAAAATATAAGCTAACGAGATATCGTAAATAATTAGGAAACTTTGGAAAGAATCACCCATGCACTGTGACAATATGAAGTTATGTTATAAGTTTTCTTTTTCAGTTCTGTTTATTCTCCTATTGTATACTATTTTATAACAATTAAAACTGAAACAGATTTGTTACAGGATTTAGAGACTCTATTTAATTCATTTTGAAATCGAACATATTATGTCTTGTTACTGTTATGGACACATTTTCATAATTTTGTTTTATTGAACATCAGTAATTATTTCTTAAGTTGAGTGAAACTTTTAATTTTCGACGAATTGCTTGGTTTCGGAGTACCTTTATCTCAGTAAAGCGTGAACTTGATCAGTATCTATCTAGTTGTTTCCTATCTCTACATCGAGATCAAATTAAGTAGGCTAATATTTTCAATTTTTTCAAGTTATTTTATTCTCACGTTAATTTTTTTTTTTCGTTCATTATCTAGTTTTATTTTGTTGTTCCAGCCATAAGCAAAAAAAAAAAAAAAAAACCTGTAACTCATGGTACTTGGGTTAAGGTAGATAAATAGTTTTTTTTCCATATGTGAATACCTTAATTTTGTCTCTGGGAATAGAAAAGTAAAAATAATTATCTCATCCCATGCGACTCGTCAAGTTGATCTGCATTCAACAAAGCAAAAATAGGGTTCTCAATATTCGAACTGAATAATCATGATTCAAAGAAGTAATAATAAATGAAGAGATAAGGCATAATATTGAACAAAATAAAACTTCTGATGCTTTTCGTAGAAGCTGTACTTACGGTATTCCGATAAAATCCCTACAATAAGTATTTATTGATGGGCGATAAGGTTGAGATAAGGAGAATTATTTCTTTTCTTTAGCAAAATTTACGCTTTTGCCATAGTCTGATACATAATACATGATCGCATATGTTACTTTCTAGCCGAAATACATAAAATAACAAAGAATTGATTTGATTTTACACTCCTATCATTAAATGCTAGTGAATCTGTCACGTTAGCTCGTCATAGTTAACGTCCCGTTAGCTCGGGAGTAGAACATTTATTTTTCAAATAATTGAACACGACTCTAATGTTGCTTCATATCAACCTAGAAATTTTGAAGGTTTATATCACAATTATAATGATAATAACCAGTCTAGTTCATGAACGAATTATTTGTTCACTTTTGTATCACAAAGCATGCAGTTTTATATAGTTATTATATCTTCAATATTTCAGGTATAATATCTAGGTTATAAATCATTAATAACTCTCATAAGAGCGTAAGATATATTTAATTGTATAATATTTGTAGCATGAGAACCATTATAACAATGATGACTTTAACTTTAAAATGAAAATTATATACAGCATCTGTTTAACGTAATTTCATTCAGGCGGGATGATGCACTGATTTCCATCATGAATAATAAATACCAAGATGAAGTTTTGATACAATGTTCCGAATTTGCTAACAGTGATGATTTAAATAACAGTCTTTCGCAGCGTAACATAGATGTAACAATTAATAGTGTTAGATTCAGAGTACTTCATCTTAATATTCGTAGCTATAATAAAAACTTTGATGAATTTCTCATATTGTGGCAAGGAATTAGAACGGAGTTTAATGTTATAGTTTTAACTGAGGCATGGTTGGACGAGGATAGCGAACTCATGAGCCTTGATGGGTATCAACTATTTTGGAGTCACAATGGATTAAATCAATGTGATGGCATAGTTGTATACGTGGATGATAGCTTATCTTCTGTCACCTATGATCAGTCATCAATTGGTGGACTGGCTACAAGCTTGACCTTGAGTTTCACTTGGGCCAATACACCTTGTCAGCTTCTCTGTATCTATCATAGCCCGTCTTCTTCTCTTCCACATTTCATAGATAGTTTAATGAATCTGCTCCATACAGACACTAACAATAATTCTTATCTAAAAATCATAGCTGGCGATATAAATTGTGATATTCTTCATCCTAATATAAACTCGCAAGAGGAACGTTATCTAGATATGCTGTATGAATGTGGATTTATATCCTGCATAGACCGGATAACGCGCCCCAATAGCAATACATGCATTGACCATTTCTTTATAAAATTGCCGTTTCACTTTAATGCATGTTCTTTCATTCTTCGAACCAACATTACCGATCACTTCGTAATCGGATTGGAAGTAGAAAATAATTTATTAAGAGAACCGAATAGAAACAATAACATCCAATATTCCAGGACTGTTAACTGGCCTCGACTTGATGATGCTTTAAGAGTGGAGAGTTGGAGGCGGGTGCTCGATGCGGCTGATGTTAATGAGGCAGCTGAGAGTTTCAATGAAATTCTTCAGCGAAAGTTGGACCAGTTCACTACATCTGAAAGACTGATCTGTGCTAAATCGAAAAAATTAAACCATGGATAAGCTCAGGCCTCCTACAATCGATTCGTTGTCGTGACAAGTTGAGTAGAGAGGTCAGGAGAAATCCTTACAACCTTCAACTCAGTCAAAAATGTATTCGATTTAGAAATACACTCAAGTCTGCTATTAAACGTGCCAAGTACAATTATTATAAGAATAAATTAAGTGAAGCTAGGGGAGACCCTAGGAAATTCTGGAATGTTGTTAACGAGGTGTCTGGTTGATGCACGGGCAAGTCTAAATTTCCGCTCCAGGGCGTACTGTGGCTGGGCGGCGAGCCTCTCCGCTGAAATCAAAGAGATAGGTGATAGCTTCAATGAGTATTTCGCCTCAGTTGGCCCACGGTTGGCCGGGCACTGCGGCCGACGGGTCCCCGAGGTTGACGACGCTGATTATGCCACAGACGCTGTATTTACTCTGCGTCCTGTCACTCACGTCAATCTTTCGCGGTGGTGGCCAGTTTGAGGGCGGCTCGGCTCCGGGATGGGATGGAATACCGGCCAAGTTAATTAAAAACTGCATCAACACAATACAGGTACCTCTGCTACACATAATTAATTTTAGTTTAACATCAGGTAGATTTCCGAGTATTTTTAAAATAGCTAAAGTCGTTCCTATATTTAAGTCAGGTCAAAAAATATAAATTCAAATTTCAGGCCAATTTCCTTGCTTTGCACGGTATCAAAAATAATTGAAAAATGCGTGAAAATACAACTCACAAAGTACCTTGAGCGTGAGAAGATTATTTCTGATTATCAATTTGGCTTCAGACAAGACAGGAGCACTTCCCACGCGCTTTTTGAATTGATAAGATACATAAGTGGAGAAATAGGCCACAAGAAAAGGGTGATGGTAACATTCCTCGACCTGGCAAAGGCATTCGATTCTATTGATAAGCATAAGTTGGTTTTGAAACTACAGCTTGCCGGCATTGAATCCCTAGACTGGTTCATCAGTTACTTGGAAAACAGGTCGCAGTTTGTATCCATCAACGGTACAAAGAGTGATCCAATGAGCATTGAGTATGGTGTGGTTCAGGGGAGTACTCTGGGCCCCATACTATTTTCTATCTATATCAATAACATAACTAAAGTAAATATTGAAGGAAAACTATTGCTTTTCGCCGATGACACTGTTGTAGTGTCGACTGGAAGTTCTTGGGATGAAGTCTATGAACGGGCATCCTCAGACCTACTGAAAATTAAAACGTGGTTTGACCAGAACACACTATCCTTGAATGTCAAAAAAACCAAGTTCCTGCCGATTTTCTTCAGACAGGATGGCGATCCGGGGCTGAGAAGGGCTGGCAATACACTCCTGTGGTGATCTGCGGTCGGCTGCCTGCGGCTGTGAGGGAGGTTGAGCATGTGGAGCAGTATTGCTACTTAGGAGTGACAATCGATCACAAATTGAGTTGGTCTCCGCACATTGTTAATGTCAAACGGAGGTTAAGAAAATTATTGTACGCCTTCTCACAGCTTGCATGTGTGCTGGCTGTGAATCAGTGCAGGAGTGTGTATTTTGCGTTTGTGCAGTTGCTGCTTCAGTACGGAATAGTAGCGTGGGGCGGTGCCTCGGCCGCTGTTCTTGAGCCTCTGGCCGTCACTCAGAGAGCGCTTATGAAAATCATACTAAAGAAACCTGTCAGATATTCGTCAGAACAGCTATATTCCGACTTCCAGGTTCTGGATATCCGCCAGCTTCACTTAAAAACTTTCCTCACTTTCATAAAAACAAATAAAACAAATATCTTTACAAATCTACAACATGATTATCCAACTAGGCAACGAATCAATTATGGTTATAACTTTCCAAGGACAACCTTAACTTCTTTAAATAGTTACCCCTTTCTACTTGCTCATTTGATATATTGTAACCTACCGCAAACAATCATAGATGCAGAGAGACTTGGTGCTGCAGCCTATAAAAAGAGAGTCAGTATCTGGCTCCGCTCAATTGGCCGTGTGGCCGCCGCAGCGCTGCTGCAATCGCCATACATGTGACAAAAAAAATTGAACCAAATCTATCATATATGTGTATGTATGTGTATGTGTATGTGTGTATATGTATATATATATATATATGTATATATATATGTATATATATATGTATATATATATATATATAATCATATGTATATGGGCTATTTATTATTATTATTTTTCATGTTTTTTTTTTGAAACCAATTTAAAATTTTTTCTCCAATTCAGCACTTACACTCTACTGCGGTGGTTGTGAGATCGTGGTCCGAGTCCACCATGTCCCTCCTCAGACTTCTTTTTATATTCTTCTTTTTTCTCCTATACTCATTTTCTAGATTTCTCTAACTGCTATTCTGGTTGCCATTTCATCAGTAATTTTATAGTTGGCAAAAGATGAAAATTCTGAATCGGATACTTGAGTTGAGAGAATTTGTCTATCTCAATCAATTTTTAATCAACTTCAAATTGTATTTCTTCTTTATTACTTATCTAATATTATGTTAGCAATTTAAATTGTTTACAACATTATTATACCACCTGTAGATGTGGACTCTTTCCCCGCTCACGGATCAGTAGTCCATGCGGGGAAATAATTATTCCACATGTATTGTCAATTTATTATGTTATATTGTTGCTTATTTGGAATAAAGAAATTGAATTGAATTGAGTTGAGAGTCCTTCCCCGATTGAAAATGCTGTCTTCTCCTTTGCTTTGTCTTCCAGTCCAACTTGCCAGTATCCACTTTTCAAATCCAGAGTTGAAAACAACTTGCAACCTTCCAGGCTATCCAGTGTGTCATCAATACGGGGTAGAGGGTAACTGTCCTTCTTGGTGACATCATTCAGAAGATGGTAGTCCACGCAAAACCGAAGTGTGTCATCCTTCTTCTTCACAAGCACCACTGGTGATGTCCAAGGGCTATTTGATGATTCAATGATTCCTTCACTCTCCATCTCCTTGATGATTTTTCTGGCTTCTTCTCGTTTAGCAAATGGAAGTCTTTGGGGGTTCTGGCGAATGGGTTTGGCATCTCCTGTGTCTATTGTGTGCTGGACAATGTTGGTCCTTCCTTTCGTTCCTTCTCCAATGTCAAAGATATCTTGGTAGGAGGTTATTAAATCCTTCACATCCTTTTTCTGGTCCTGGTTCAAGTCCTGACAAGATTCCTCTACAAAGTTCCATAGTTTCTCAGGAAGTTTCTTCTTCTTTGACTGTGTTGATTGTACTTGATGGACCACTGCTGTTACAGGTGAACAATGTCCCAGCACACTGCCCCTTTTCAAGGTGACTCCATAGCTATTCACATTCATCAAGCGGACAGGGAACACTGAGCTGGTGAGAAACAAAGTTCTGGCCACTAGAACACCATGTCCAAGCTCCTCTTCAAGAACTACTGGTTCCAATATTGCATTCAATCCTTCAGTAATGTCTTTTGTTGTCCTTGCTTGGGTCACAATCTGGCTCCTTGCTGGTATGGTGATGTCCTCTTATAGCCGCACCTGCGCTGTACAGTCTTCTGTAGGTAGTAGCACAACTTCTTCTTCACCAATGGTCACTGTATTCTTCTTCTTCTCTAGTTTCAGTCCATGTTCACGTAGGAAATCCAAACCTAGTATGATGTCTTCACTAACTTTTGCCACTAACACTCGATGTCTGAACCTTGATTTACCAATATCAAAAGTGGCAATCATCTCCCCGTAGACACTGACAGCCTCCCCTGTAGCAGTTCTCAACCTCCAGGTTGTTGGTGATATGCCTTGTCGATCAGTCACTGTGCTATAGTTTATTATTGTCATAGTGGCTCCAGTGTCAATTAGTAGTCTTTGAGTTGATCCATTGACTTTCCCATGTATGTAGAGACTTTTTGGTTTATCTGACAACATTGAAACAACTGCTCCTGAACCTGGGGCCTCTTGCCTACAGGTTGATGGTAGCCCCTTTTCATCAACCCTTTTTAGTTTTCCTGCTTCTTGTCAGACATTGACTTCTTTGGGCATTTGTTTCGTAGATGACCTCTCTCTCCACAGCCCCAATACCTTATCTCCTTCTTTGCAGTCTTCAATTTTTCCAAAATCCTCTTCATTATTTCCTCCACCAACTCCTCATGGCTATCTTCCCCTGATACTGAACGAACACGTGCATGGCTCCTCACTGATTGTGTCACAGCTTCAAATTCCAAGGCCTGAGTTAATGCCTCACTGAGTGTTTGAGGACAAGCCAGTTTAACAGCTCGTTGGGTTTCTGGCTCACGTAGACCATCCAGGAATCTATCAACTGCCATACTCTCCTTCATTTCATCATCCCCTGATGCTGGGTAGGCAATCCTCACCAAGCAAGCTATGTCAGCTTCAAATTCCTGAAGCGACTCATTTGGCTTCTGGATTCTGTTCCTCAATTCTGAACGGTGTAGTTGATACATGTGTCGGTGGCCAAATCTCATTTCCATGCGCTTCAACAGTTCACCAATGTTGCGTCTGTCAGACTTTGGAATTGTCTGGAGTACTGACAGTGCATCTCCCCGAAGTGATAGGCACAAATTATCAGCCTTTGCTTCTGGTGTCCATCCATATCTGTCGGCATACACATCTAACAAGGTACAGTAATCTTCCCATGGAGTCTTTCCATCAAATGTTGGTAGTCCACCATGATAATTTGGCATGGTAATAGGCACATTGCATTCATTTACTGAAGTATCCTTCTCAATTTGATAAGCATTATCATCCAATTTCAAGGCTGCTCTTGTCCCACTAGTGTCATTATTTTGCAGCTCTTTAATCTTCTTATCAAATTTATCCTCCATGCTTTTAAGTTTTGTTTCAAATTTATCTTCCAAAATTTTACTATTCTCTTGTAGTTTCCCCTCAAATGTTTCTTTCAAAGATTCAAATTTACTCTCCAATGATGTTTTATTTTCTTCTATTTTACTCTCCAAATTTGTCAAAGCTGACTTATCTTCTTCCATTTTACTTTCAACCAATTGAAATTTACTCTCCAAAGATGTTTTATTTTCTTCCATTTTACTCTCCAATGTACTCACCAGAGCTCCCGAGTCTGTTTCAAACAAAAAGGTATCTGGGTCCTGACCCTTGGCCAGCAGTGCTTCCCAGAGTCTATCTTGTAGGAAAGATTTTACCCCATTTGTTTCCAGTTTTTGCTCCTCAAGCTCTTGCTTCAGTTGGTTTACTTTTAAACTAGTGAGCTTCACACCTTTCCCTGCCATTTCAGTTCACTTTCCACAAATATTACACAGTTCACAATTATGTACAGAAGACTAACGTTCACTCTTGGAGAATAAAGTTTGCACACAAAGATGTTCACACAATCACCCTTGAAGATCACAGTTCACTCACTTGAAGATAAAGTTTATACACAAAGATAAAGTTCACACACAAAAATAATGGTTCAATCAATTGAAAATAATAGTTCACTTTGCAAAGGTACTAGTTCATAAAATTGCCTCAATCAATAGCTACATCCGAACTTCTGACACCAATTGTTACGGGTTTCCACTATAATAAAAGACTTGAGGCAATTTATACTGATTAACTTTATTAATTACACTACTATAACACACTAGAAAAAGATGAACTAAAACGGAACAGAAGATAGCACAAGAGTTTATAACGTTTCACAATACAAATTCTACTAAGATTAACACTGCACTGAATTACGAAATGAGAACAGTCTTTATCACGTTACACTAGAAGAAATAAGAACTGACAGAATGAATATAACTATAGAGTGTCTATATACAACGTCCGGCTTGTCTATCACAACTGACACAGAACTGACACACACTCATTTGATTGTTAAAGTACAACTGACTGGTAGACCCAAACATTCCGAATATATAGGCTTCTGAGAATAAACAAGAGAATGCTAGAAGGTTCTGGCATTATCACTTCGAGAACGTTCTGGATGAGTCTTTTGTTTACACAACAATGCGCTTGTTTGTTGACACAAAGCCTCCCCATCCCCACCTTGTCCATCCTTGTCGTCCTACTATCTCAAGGTCGTCAGACACTGTTGAATTCCATAACAGTAAGAAGCGATATATGCATGAACCATTGTATGTTAAAGATTGGAGGAATTGAAGCTAATCGACTTGGATATTCGAGCTGCCAACAGCTGGTTTATCATAAAAATAGTAAGTTTCACAACACCGCGTGATTTTTCCGAAGCTACGCTGTCACTTTTAACATTCAGTTGAATGTGTTTGCGTTAGGAGAAGTTTCAATTTCATGCAAAATGACAACGTAGCTATTTCTCGGGGGAGGGGTTTTCGTCAACTTAGATTGCGCCGACTATAGGAATAATTATATTATGTGCGTCTAACTAGAAAATGATTGGAAAAATTCCTATGAAAACTGGTGGTCAGCTGACCACTCAGCCCACCTTGAACCGCCACTGCAATCATATCTTGGTCTAAGATTGGGTAGTAGAGTATTTTCGATTTCATCCCTGCTTAAATATGTTGAATTATAGTCACACAGCGATACACTGGCCCACCTATAACTTGCAGCAGCTGGCTTTGAAGATATTATCCACGGAGGACTTGAAATCGCCCACCAACGGCCACAGGATCAATTAATATCAACTACTGATTTTCATTCAAAGCAAGGGGTTCTTAAGCTCGTAAATAAAATTATATTTGCGAGTTTTTGCACCTACTGCTTGAATGTGAATCATTCCTATTTCTATGTCTGCGATATTGGCAGTGTTGAATTGATATTGGAGCCATTCCACCAACAGCATCCGGCGCTTTCATCAAATATTGAATTATTTCAGGTACATTCAAGCCCAATCATCGATCTCAACCCCAATGTCATCTGACAATATGTAGGTAGTCTAGTGTTGGTTGTTTACAGTACTGGTAAGCGCTTGGATTTGATCTGTGTGTTTTTGCGGCGGATAATCTTTTTTACAATATTGTTATTCTTTATAAAAAATAATATTTATCCTTCTCGCTTGAATTCCAACCCCTATATCAAAGATAATTTCAATATTCTTTTCAAAAACCTGTATACGCATCAGCTTGAATCTCGTTTTTAAATTATGAAGAAGTTTTCATATCAGGAATATAATTTATCAAAATGAAATTGAGCTTATCAACCATTTTCAGTTATTTTTAAAACTATTCAAATGTTTTTAATTCGAAGAGTGAGCTGTTGCGAAGTGATCATTTGATAGACTACATGATAAATAATTTAGATTATCATATTCTCACTCATTCTATTCCATCATTTGTCAGATTGCTCATAGCTCAGTCAAAATTCTACGAATATTCCTCCTTTCTGAGCTGAACTAACAATGTGAGACTCAAGAATCTTATCTATGAGAAATCTCATCTTATTATTTAAAGTACAGTGGACCAGAAAGGTTTATAATATTCCTAGTTAATAGAGTTTCTAGATGTTTCCAGTATTAAAGTCATGACTATACAGATTATGTTTGGTTTAATTTTCAGACGAAGCAAGGAAAAGAAAGGCGCTCTTGGAAATTTATTAACTCCTTATAATTCAGTCTCTAGCCTAGTCCTTCCTTTAGGGTAGCTTGGATAATTTGGCCTCGCATCAGAAAAGACAACTAAAGATATGCAAGCGAGCGATAGCATCGGATCCGGTCTTTTTCACTCAGTTTTTTGTATTTATGTGCGCATCTCGTTTATTCGTTTTCATCGAGCATCAGGAATGAATAATGCAGAAAAAGTTTGTCAGCGCATCCAAGCGCCAAAAAAATAAATCGCCATAGAACTGCGTTGAATATCGGGCCAAGTTCCCAGTTTGCAAGGGCGTTGTGACTGGGTGGGGATCCATTCCTCCTCGAATCTGTGATGACAAAGAGAAACGACAAAAAAAGTAATCTTTCAAATCTAAGTTCTGTCAAAACCCGAGTACCATCAATCTTATGCCAATCTTGTTTTACTATATCTTAAATTATGTATCTTATGGAACATGTCTACCAAATATACTACAAGAAATTTAGTTCTTTCCAGAAGTTGGAAAGCCTATCCAAGCTCATCAGTTGAGAATGTAGGTCATTATTATCACGATAACTTTAATTATATGAAAAGTCCATGGATTACTGGTGTAAGCGAATTGAGTTATTAGAATTATATCGAAAAAGTCTCGATTCGGGATCACACCATGTTTCTATCTATTGATTCAGATGAAAGTTTTTTCTTCATGATGCCTTCTGGAATTCTGGATATTTGCAGATCTTTTGAATAATATTCATCTCGTGAGTAATCTATAACTATAAAAGCGAAATGGCACTGACTGACTGACTGATTCATTCATCACCAGAACTAAAAATCCACTAAACCGAATGCGTTCAAATTTGGCGGGCATGTTCAGTTGGACGTTTAGACGCGCGCTAAGAACGAATTTCAGGAACTTTTCAAGGATACGCCAAATACTTAAGTTTTTCTATAGTTTTTCGGCGTTTTCTCATTTTTTTCGAGAACCAATCGGTAGAAAATGTTGATATTTGGTAGGTAAGTTCAGATAAGGTCTAGAAATGTTGTGTTAAGATATTTTTGAATTCCGTTCAAGATTACGCCAGTAATCAGGTTTTTCAAAATTGTAGATGTATTGCGGGTTGCATATCTTCCGCCTTGATACGATCAATCCTTACTGTAAATGCAATGGTTCAGCAAGATTATAGATGAACTAATTTGGAAGATATTGAATCAAGTTTTAAACTATGTCGGATGTACTTGCCAAGGTTACGCTTAATATTAGCGTTTCACTATTTTTCGGAATTTTCAGAGTTTTTCTTGGATTTTTCGAGAATAAATTGGTTGAAAATGTCAAAATTTGGTGAACAGGTCCAGATTTGGTCTAGAAATGCTGTGTTCAATAAGTTTTTAATCCCTTCTGAACGGAATTTGCAGGCGAGCAAAGCAAGCCTGTTTTTCTCAGCTTACACTGACAGAGGTCATGCAGGCGAGCGAAGCGAGCCTTTTTGACTCACTGACACTGCTGATACTGTCGGGGTTGCTAGGCGAAGAAGGCGAGCGAAGCGAGCCTGCCAGCTAGTTTCAGTATGGAAACAAAAAATACATTAAAAAGGTGATATATTTTACAATAATATAGTCCATTGAGGGATAAAATTGATTAGGTACAAATCATAATTTTTATGATTAATTATTATTCAAGTAATATACCTTATATTATAATGATAAACATATATACATATTGTGGCGGCCAATTCCAAAATGCAATCCACACCAATACTCATTGTTATACTATTGAAGCAAATTATCAATTTCCTTATCGGTGATGACCGTTCGATAAGATTGCACAGACTCACCTGTCTAAATTATTAATTTTGAAGTACCGTACCTAATTTTGAATTAATTTCTTCCTGAAATAAATTTGTTTATTGCTGTACTTGAGGTTCATAACCTACTAATTATTATTGGAGGGAAAATTCTTCTATTATTGTCAACAGCTGGTTTTGACAGCTCAATTAATTTTTTGTGAACTGCCCTCTCAATCTTATTAATAAACTAATATTGTAAATTGCAAACCACTAATTTTATTGTCTTTTTATATTATTATTATATCATACCATCAATATAAGCTCTATATTATATTTATTATGGTATTTTAATGCATTTGTAAAATATTAGGTATATCATATTTTGAGTAGAATGTTCTAGAAAATATCTCTACATCACGCAAAGTGGCGTGATTGATTTCCACCAATCAGAGCCTTGGATTAAAAATTGTAAGGGTGACTTTTGAGAATTGAACACTCACTCACTCCTTGTTTCTTGCTAAAACCTTTTGCTCATATTAGTGTTACAAAAAATGTATGTTTAAATTTTAAGATGGCCATAGTATAAGGAATCAGACGTCTGGTTAAAATAGTTCATTGTGTAATGAATTCACAATTAAAGAAATCAAGTAAGTCATAGTATTTAATAATTAGATACACCTATATTGCCTAGCTCTTATCCACTACTATACCCTGAGATATTCAAATTATTATTTTTCAACTATTAATTTCTTATCAAACTTATTATAAATCTTATTAATACTATAATTAATTCCATTGACGCTTCATTAAGCATTTTAAATTTTCTTTCCATTTTATTGTATTGTAAAGTATAAATATAGTTGTTGTTTCTGCCAGCATACTGGTTCATGCTCTCATTATTTTAATAACCTTGGCTACCTTGCACGAATATTCAAATTTTAATTCAAGTGCATGCCATGGATGGCTGTGCTATTATGCTGGATCTGGTATTTTCTGCTCATGCAGACTTACATTATTTTTATAATTATCATAACTGATCCACAAAGCTCTACACCACAAAAGTGACGTACAACGTGGGAGCTGGAAGGAGGTGTATCTAGTTTGAATATAAACTTGATACTGATTTGTTGTTCTCCCAAGCAAAGGGAGCAATCATAGTGAGATATTAAGCTATTATATGCTTAAGAAATTGCTTGCACTAATCTTGTCATTAGAAGTATTATTTATAATAGCATCAAAGTTTGACTTGTGTCAAACACTTGACACATTTTGCAAGTTGAGATTTGCATTTAAAATTGTAGTGTTATCCATTGTATTATTATTTGTATTATTGTTATGTGTGCAGCAAGTAAGTGTGGAAGTAATTGAAATAATTATTGAACATGAAGAAAGGCAAATCAAGCAAGAAATTAAACGTATTTGTAAATAATATTGAGTCACTATGTAAACTAGCATGCTTAAGATGTATTTCAATGGACTTGCATTCCATTATAATCGGATTACTGTGAGTAATGGTGGATTTGCTTAAATGTTTTTAG
>CM029550.1:20047960-20113687 GCA_017141385.1 Sogatella furcifera | reverse complement strand
TTCGGCTAGATGTTAGCCGAATTGACTTGGATTTTGAATAAGTTTTTTTTCTGTAATATTCCAATACATCGGATCAAAGAGGTGGAATAGATAATTGATCATTCGAATCCATAACACTGCTATTTCACCAATAATTTATTATGAAACACCAATACTTTTTTGGAATGTAATTTTTGTCTCCTTTAAACCCTGATGCGGATTGCCTTGTTGCGACATTGATAGCCTACATAACCTTATAAGTTTTCCAGTATGGGGTGGCGCCGCTGCTTATCTGACACAAAGGGGACTCAGTTGATAGAGCACATAATTGACTATATATAAGTTAGGGTGTCAATTTGAAGAAATTGTTCAATTCATTTTCGATAAAATCGAGATTGCACAATCCATTTCTTACAACAATGCTGCGGATCTTCTGATGAACGAGACTCATAACAGTGGATAGGGCTTATATAGGATTATTTCGGGTATGAGTTTGAAAAAAATCGTTAGAGCCGTTTTCGAGAAAATCGTGAAAAAACCATTTTTGACTTATTATCCGCCATTTTTTCCGCCATTTTTCGATGACTTTTTTTTAAATTTCTTAGAGTCGGGTCCTCATGGTATAAGCAGGGCCGGATTTAAGAGTATGCCGCCTATAGGCTGAATGTAAATTTGCCGCCTCCCTGAGGCTTATACCAGTGAATATAAAATATATATCTCTCCATATTCTTTGCTTATACTTTGCTTATTCAGAGTCATTATGGGTTAAGGGGAATACGTGGGTAAGTGGCTGACAGTCAGAGTCAAATCAGTAGTAAGATATATTTACATGTAAGTTCTCGCCACTCCCGACAAGAAGAATATATTTTCGTGGTAGGTATAACACACAGGCGAGTTTGTAGTTTTTTTTCTAACTTCTTTCAAGTTATACGTTTTGAAAATATATTTATGTACGGTACTTATTCCTGGATGAATACCTATGATCACAGTTTTACTTATATTTCAATTCACAAAAAAGTATAGGCCTATCAAGGGAGCAAGGGCATATCATTTCAAGGCGTACAATTAAAAATCACAAAATTATTATAATACAGAGTATAATTGCTCAATTATAAAATCTTTACATAACGTATTGGAGGGTTGAAGATTCTTACGAACAACAAAGTGAGGGATCTGTGCTTCAAATTGGAATTGCAGTGAACTGTAATAAATGTTTTTTGTAAATAAAGAATATTTGAAAAATATAGAGAGTATACTTATTTTTTATACTGCACAAATGCAAAATGCCAATAATGAAAGATGATTAATATTAATAAACCTGGTAGCTGGGATGACGCCAAATAAGAGCAAAGGTTCAAGTAAAACAGTTCAATAGATATATTGTAACTTATCTTTCAGGAAGCGTGACACACTGTCTTAAGTTTAGAGAACTGCACCCAGGGCAGTTGAACGAGAAAATTCATGAATACAAAACAGTAATAATGTAAGTTACCTATATTAATGAATTGAGATTGCCATTTGACAAATACATCAGCAATTCAGCAGCCAAAGGAAGGCAGGTAAATTACCCAAAAATCCAAATGTAATATTAATAAAATAAGAGATAAAAGAAATGAAGTTTCAATGTGTAATGTGTAGGCGGCTCAGTAATGAGCAAATGATCAAAATTGTAATCAGAGAAATTCAATGGAGTAAAAAGGGTTGCAATTAGCAATATATCGAAATATAATCTAAGGCGGCAACCTTGGATGGACCCATGAAGAGGAGTGGACCAGAACGAGCGACAGGCTCCTGACTGGACGGCGAGATACGAGTGGCGGCGACCTGGCTGGACCCGCGAAGAGGACCGGACCAAACCGAGCAGTAGGTTCCGGACTGGACGGCGAGACACGACGAGCGGCGACTTAAAATGACCCGCGAGCAGGAATGGAACAGACCGAGCGACAGGCTCAACCACAGCTCAACGAGCGACAGCGACTCACTACAGCACGAACCACGGACATCAAATTCTCACTTAACCTCAAATAATGCCAAATTCGCGCCAAATTCTCGCGTCTTTTCAGGTCAGATGGTCAGTGAGGCCGTGGTATTCTGAATATTTGAATAGAGAAGGTTTTTTTTTATGCGGGCAGCAGGCCTTTGGACAAATAAGGTGTACTAACTAACTTGATGGTTGCAAGCGCAAATATTCAAATTTAAAATAAATAACTTTTAGATAGAAATTTGAAAATAATTGGTCCACCAGACACTGAAACGGTCGAATCTTGGCAAAATACTGCTACCCCGAATTAATTGGGGTTTTTGATGTTAGCAGCAGTTTTGAGACGTAGTTTTTTTACATAAATTTTTTTCTTTCTTTTTTCATTTTATTTATTTATTTCTTTTTTCTGTTTTTTCACTGCCCCCGATCTAGTGGACCAGACACTGAAACGGTCGAATCTTAGCCTAATACTGCTAACCTGAGTTAATTGGGGTTTTTGATGTTAGCAGTTTGAGACGTTTTTTATACAAATATTTTATTTCAATTTTTTCTCTTTTTTCTTTCCTTCCTTTTCTTTTTTTTCTCTGGGACGATCTGGGCGTGGGCACTGCCCTCTCATGCCCCCCCTAAATCCACCCATGATATTTTACCTTGTATTTAGTATTCTCGCTTGACAAATCGAAAATTAAATTAACCTCACTCATCACTTATACCACTATACACTTTTGCCGCTCGCCGCTGTTACACATTTTTGCCGCTCTCATTTTTCAGCAGCAGTGCAGTCTGTCAGCTGGAACATCTTGTCGCGCTTCCATCGAAAGCGGCAGTATTGTCAGATTTATTTATTTATTTATTTATTTATTCCTTGATAAAGCATTACAATAATTCACAATGTAGAAATATAACAGCAAAATGAATCAATAACAAAAATGCAGATAAACATAAGGAACTACTTCCCCAAAAGAGCAAGCTCGAGCTTGGGGAAGGAGCAGCCGTACTTTGACTACTTACTTATTATTACCATATTATATATACATTACCTATATATTAACAACTGAAATTAAAACCTTTCAGTAAACAATATAAATCAGTTATGCTACAATAATCAATATATTTACATACGATATGTGTTAGATGCAACAAAAATTGTTTATTATAATATTGTTTTTACATATTGCCTAGCCTAGTGTATAACATGATATAAAATGAGCAAAAAATGAAATCCATTCAACTGGAATAATTATCATACTAATGCATTCCAGAAATTCTCGGCACTATCCCAGCCATGAGAGTTAACCAGATACTTTTTCAAATGTAATACAAAGTTTTTTTGGGCAAGTAAACCTCTCAAATTACTTGGGAGAGTATTAAAAAATAATGGTGACAAGTAGATAAAGCTACGCTGACCGGCCGCAGTCAATAATCTAGGCACAGTAACCAGACCTGACTCTTCCCGTCTTGTAATAGCACAATCCGTTCTATTGATGAAATGAAAAAGTGATCGCTTCTTATAATATAATATAATATGTTTCAAGTAGATCTGTCGGATCGGTAGAACTGAAAATTCCAAAAAAGCCGATCTTGTTGAATACATCCTATTCTTTTTCAGTATAATTTTTAATATTGAATTTTGTATTGTTTTTACTGGTTTTAAAACATTTGTATATGCACCACCCCAACCCACAATACCATATTGGAGCAATGACTGTGCCAGCGCATAATACACTATCTTCATGACTTTAATAGGCAAAACAGAACGCAACTTCACAAATAAATAAATAAGTTTTCTAGATCGTGTAGTAAGCTGCGACAAATGCTCATCCCACTTTAAATGCTGATCAACCATTACTCCAAGATATCTAATACTGTTAACCTTCTCTATTTTATTACAATTGTCTGAACACCCTGAATCTACATGACTAAGACAATTTGGAGAATGCAAAACAAGAAACATATTAACTGGCTGATTTTGCATATTCAAGGAAAAAGAAATGTACTTCGTTTTGGTCAAATTCAGAGTCAGTTTTCTTCTATCAAGCCATTTTTTTACTTCTCCCAGTCCCCTAGCAGCTGAGTCATATGTGCTAGCCCAGTTTTCTTCATGAAAAATTAAAACTGCATCATCTGCAAATGACAATATTTTTCCATTGACTAAATTGAGGTTACAAAAGTCATTAATATAGATCAGGAAGAGACAAGGTCCAATCACTGTTCCCTGCGGAATTCCCATTTTAACAAATTTATATTCACTAAGAGTGTTATTGAGTCTGACACACTGTTGCCTATTATACAAATAACTGCAAAACCATTCCAGTTCCACATCCCCCAGGCCAAGGCTACGAAGGCAATCAAGTAGACGATTATGGCAAACTGTATCAAAGGCTTTTGCAAGATCAAGAAAAATAGCTAATTGTCTCCTCCCTGTATCCAAGTTTAAGATTGTTTCTTGAACAAAAGCAGCAATTGCTTCCTGTGTTCCCATCCCCTCTCTAAAACCAAATTGATTTTTTGACAGAATATTATTCACTTCCAAAAATCTATGTAGCTGTCTCTTCACACATTTTTCAATTATTTTAGCCAGATTAGAAAGTAAACTTATAGGTCTATAGTTAGTAATTTTCCTTTTGTCTTGTGATTTAAATATTGGTTTCACTACAGTTGTTTTAAAAGAATCTGGGAAAATTCCTTGTTCAAAACTTACATTAATAATGTGTTTGAGTGGAGAGGCAACAATACCTTTAACAGATTTTAAAACAGATACAGTAATGCCATCATGACCAGGCCCAGATGCACCCCTAAGACTCTCGATTGCCTCCACAACCTCAGTCTCTGATACATATTGGAAAGTAAAATAATCTTGCGGATTGTGGGGATTTTCTGGTTGCAAATTATCACAAGGCTCACTAGGAATATGTTGAACCATTTTCTCTCCAATAGAGATGAAAAAATCGTTAAAAGCATTAGCACATATATTGGGATTGTCCCTAGCACTATAGACATTACCATCGATTTCAATTTCTTCCACACACTCCTTCCTTATTTTACAACCAGCTACCTCCCTAACTACATTCCAAGTCCGTTTCACATCATTTCCAGCCTCCTCAATTTTTCTGCTATAATACAATCGTTTAGCTTCTCTAATAAGGGCTGTCAATCTATTTCGATAACTACTAAAATAATTCCTCAAATTTAAATTGAATGGTTCCTTTTTACATTTGTTAAATACAGCTTGCTTTCTTCTAATAGAAACTACTAAACCTTGAGTAATCCATGGCTTTATTTTTTAAACCTCGAATTAACTTTAGCCACATTTGTAGTGGATTTTCCAATATATCTTTGTAAAGTTGCTACAAAGTTATCTGTTGAAACATTAACATCCCTACTAGAAAAGACAGACTGCCAGCCTTCAGACTGGATAAGAGACAAAAGCCTATCATAATCGAGCCTGGTGGCAACAAGTGGCAACTCACACTGAGCAGCATTGTTAGTCAGGTCTATGGCACAACGAACCCTAAGAGAAGTAACATAATGATCAGTAATACAAGTCTTCAATACCATGGGTTCAATGTGCTTATTAGTGTGAACATTACCGAAATAATGATCTAGACACGAAGGTGTTCCCTGAAATGGAACCCTTGTAAAACAATTCACATAAGATATAAGCCCATTTTCGTTCAATAAATTTAAATAAGATTCAGTGTGAATGTTATTTATATTATTCAAGATATCAATATTTATATCTCCTACAAATATAATATTTTTTCCTATATTTAAATCTGAAAGCAGCTCAGCTAAAGAGTTAACAAAGTCCTGGCAATTATCATTAGGTGATCTGTAAGCACAAACAATAACCCACTCCTCCTCAAAAGCTTTAAGCTTTATCACGAGACAACTAGCTCCAACTAATGTGCATTCCCACACATGAACATGATCATAATTTTTTTTCAAGTAAACTACAACACCCCCATTTCTATTTGTGTGATTCATTGAGTAATACTGATTAAAACCAGGTATATCACACCCTATGGGCCTAATACCTTGGTGACCCGTCTCAGATAATACAATCATGTCTATAAATGGCAATACATTAGCAAATTCTAAACAGAACTCGTCTAAATTCTTCCCAATGAATCTAATATTACTATGAATTATATCAAAATTTACCCTTGGTTGATTAGAAACAATATTGTAATAATCATTACAGTTATTCAAACATAATGTTTCAACTTCATTGAATTCGTCTAAATTTTCAAAAATGTCCATAATAAAATCAATTTACTATTCATTGTTGAACAAGTCTTTTTGTACTTACATCTTAGAAAGGTCCACATCACTTTTAATATGTATAACATTCTTACTGGTTTCGTCTTTTTTGACAAGAATATTTCCATCACGTACCCACACAAAACGATATCCTTTCTCCCGAGCGATTGTTCTGGTCGCATTTAGTAGTTCAAGCGTTGAGGGGATCAAATGTTCGTAAGCCATTACCCTTGTTTCAGGTAGAACCGCCGAAATGTTTTTAGCCGATATACCAGCCCCACTATTGTCCTGCGAAGATGCTAGTCGAAAATGACCCATCCATGACATCTTATCTTGCCGACGCACAAATTTAATTACCATTGGTTTTATACTGTCTTTCTTCTTACTGGGAAGGCGATGAGCAACACTTACGTCTCTAGCATTTAACTCACTTCCAATCGCTTTTGAAAGCTTATTAAATACCTCATTAACACATTCGTTATTTGTTTCCGTTATTCCGGTAACCACAATATTATCCCTACGACTGTAAGATTGTAGGTCCGCAATATCAGTTTTCAGTTTTTCATTATCACTTTTCAATTTTTCATTGTCTTTTTTTATTTTCTCATTCTCCAACTTGATGGATGATAAGTCATTTTTGAAACGTTCAAATTCATCCGAAATGAATTGAATCGATTTTTTAAACTCAGCGAAGTCAGTTTTAAAATCTGGCGGCAATTCTGATTGAATAAGCTGTTTGACAACTTGGCCGATCGCATGAAGAGAGAGTAGTAGTAGTGATAGTAGACGGAGCGGCGGCACTCTGTGTTGACACCGCGACCCCCGCCTCCGCCACAGTGGACAATGCCGCTTTGTCACCCGCACTGGCGCCGGCTGCACTATCTATTTGCTTCTGCTGCTTACCCGCAACTGTCACCGACTTGCACTCTATACATTTCCATTTACTTTTAGTGTCCAGATTGTCCAGATACAAGCTGCGCTTAGCTAGTTTATTCAGAGATCAAACCGATTTTATAATGCACTAAAATAATAATGCTCTAAGAATCACTAGTAGGTCATGTTTTTCAAAGTAAATTCAGGAGTCGTAGAGAAGATGTAATTTATTTTTTGGAATTCTTTTAAAAATTTTGATTTTTTTTTTATTTGCCGCCTTGAAAATTTGCCGCCCCGAAAATTTGCCGCTCTAGGCTGCAGCCTACTTAGCCTATTTAGAAATACGGCCCTGGGTATAAGAACCTTAAGTTCCAAATTTCAAGTCAATCAGTTAATTAGGAATCGAAATATTGCAAAATCCATTTTTCTTAACAATGCTGCGGATCTTATGCGATTTTCCCAGGAACGAGACTGATGGCAGTCGATAGGGCTTATCTAGGGCTATTTTTGGTATTAGTTTGAAAAAATCGTTAGAGCCGTTTTTGAGAAAATCTTGAAAAACAACATTTTTGGCATATTATCCATTTTTTCCGCCATTTTTCGATGATTTTTTTTGAATTTCTTAGAGTCGGGTCCTCATGGTATAAGAACCTTAAGTTCCAAATTTCAAGTCAATCGGTCAATTAGGGATCGAGATATAGTGTATACAGACATACACACACACACACACACACATACACACACACATACACACACACACATACACAAACACACACACACACACACACACACACACACACACACACACACACACACACACACACACACACACACACACACACACACACACACACACACACACACACACACACACACACACACACACACACACACACACACACACACACACACACACACACACACATATACACACACACAGACCAATACCCAAAAACCACTTTTTTGGACTCAGTGGACCTTGAAACAGATAGAAAACCTAAAATTGGGGTACCTTAATTTTTTTTGGAAAGCAATACTTTCCTTACCTATGGTAGTTGGTAGGGCAAGGAAAGTAAAAATAGATCCACAACTTATAGATTCAACATTTTTGTATATCTGATGCATAAAAAAAACTAAAGACAGAAAAACGAAAATTTTCATAAGAAATTCTATCATTTTTCATATTAAAAAATTTATAACTTATTATTTATATGTTTTGGGAGTTATGTTTTATATAGCACATCTAGATAATTTTATAAGGAACAATTTGAGAGGAAAATTGAAAGGATATGTTCAATAATGGCTGAGTTATGGCCGAAACAGTGAAACTCTGAAATTCTTGGACGCCATCTTGGATTACAGGTGACGCACTCCTCGGAGAGCTTATGACCACCGATATTATTTTCCTCCAGGTCAAAACGAAGAGATTGATACCACTCCCAAACTTCTTTACTCAATAGGCTCACGGGCAGCCATGTTTGTAACACTTGCCCCTGTACTTTATAAAAAAGAAAAAAAATTTGAAAAAACTTCACGATCACTAAGGGATCATTCTTACTGAGTGGTCAATACCCAGCACAAAAGAAATTGAAAACGGCGAGTTGCTCATAATGAAGATTATATAATCAGTTTATACAAGTCCTTATATTCTGCATAATGTGAAATGATCTGATGGACTTAACGTTGATTTTCACCGTCCTGTCCGGCCAGTGGCGGTTCCAGACCCAAAAACGTGGGGGGCAAGGACTCAGATCTAGGGGTGGTTTTTTGTTGGCTGGGAGAAGGGGGGTAGGGAGTTTATGAAATAGTCAGTGGGACTTCCCTTGCCTTTCTTCAGTTTGGAGGTTTATTATTCTGGGAAAATATACCTATTATTGCATTGAAAGGTTTTTTTCGAATTGATATTCTTTATGTCTTTGAGAACCTTAATACTTCATTTCGAATATACTGTAGTATCAAAAAGACTGTGTTCCAATATAGTCACAATAAATTACTTTCTATCAAATTGATTTTAATTTTCTATTCTCATACAATATGCCATTATCAAAAATTATTGTAGACTAAAGAATATGTCAATATTTTATATGTAATAAAAATAGGATCCGTGCGGGTTTCACCCCATAAAATGTTCAAAAAATGTCTGAAATACTATACTTCTAGAAGTTTATGACCTTATTCATGGTGGAGATTGAAAAGATTTTTTAGCTATTAGCTGAAGTACCAAATTATAGGCGAGGACACTCACTTGGCCTCATAAGTCAATATGGACAGTACGGTACATGTACAGTAAGTATTATATTATAAGGATAAACTAAAAAGTATTGGAGTCTATTTTATTTTCAAATTGAAAAATTCACAGATAAAGAATAACTGTATATTAATATAGTGGTGTCTCAATAAAGTAGGATAGGCTACCAAGTGGGAAAATGTTTTGAAAAAAATTCATGAAAACTGTGGGGGGGGGGGGCAGCTGCCCACCCAGCCCATGCCTGGAACCGCCACTGCCTGTCCCCCCACTGTCTTCATAATATTTTTCATGCAGTAAGTTCAGAAATTATCCAACTTGTCCTGGAATGTTTCATCATTTCATAATAAGAAATTTGATTGTAAATAAGTGAGATAGAATTTTCCATTATTTTGTCTTTTTGTCCCTGTACTCTGTGACACCTATATTATTGGTATTTAGTGTAATTCTAAATGTTTAATCTTGCTCACAATATCTCAACATTCTATGTAAACGTCATAAGAACGTCAGAACTTCATAAGATTATGACTGCTATTTAAATGATATAAATAAATAATAATTTATTTTTCTAATCAATCGAAACAAACAAAATGAAGAATTGATACACAGTATCAACAGTCACAATAATTTTAGAAAAATAAATTGATGCCACCCCTGAGACGCAGCTGTGTGGGGTCAAGTTTATAGTAGCTTAATAATAAATAATATACTATAGAATATCAGTATGGAAGGAAAGTCTAGTGCTTATTCAACTTAAGAAAAAGAAATTAATTAGTTCTACTTCTTAAAATAAACATATTTGAAAATTCATAATAATACCAAATCATATATAAAATTGCATCATCTATTAAAACTACATTACATATCGTTGATTAACTTACAATATTATTCTATATTTTCCAAACTTTGGAAGCCAAAACCAAAAGATACTTTCCACTGAGATGATAAAACACTCGTTAACTTAGAATAATGATTCTACTGAATCCTTTCCCAAAAGCCACTTCTTGAGCAAAAATTTGAAACTAATCAATTTATTCACCCTTCTTATTTCAAAAGGTAAAATATTATAAACTCTAGGTTCTACATATAAGAAAAATCTAAATTTTTCTTTTTTAGGCCTAGGTGGAATAATAGAGCCGCCTGGTCTTAGAGCTGGGTGACTATAGGTATAAAGTAATATATTTCCATGTAGGCCATATATCTCAAAAAATACTTCCAGAAAATTAAAGAAGTATAAATATCTCAAGGGCAAAATATCTTTGGATCTAAACAAAATCAATGAACTATGACTGGTTTTTTAGACATTACACGAATAATGCATTTTTGACCAACCAATAGAGGGTTCAGAGTGGTGAAGTAAGCCCCTCCCCAAATTGTTATGCCATATTGAACATATGCCATTTATGCCATATTGTGATACATGCAATAATAAATACAAACAAGCATAACCAGCTCTTCCTTTCTCACATATTCCACTAATTTTATTCATAATAAAATACCATCCCTTTCTCCAAGTTTGAAAAATAATAAAAGTGTTGAATCATTTCTACATCATTACAACAACTTACTTATTCCACAATCATCATGATTCTGCGAGTTATAAACATCAAATGTTATTAAAATTGGTTGTGTTGTTTTGACGGAGATGTGGTTGGATGATGATGAGTCTGTGATGCGGCTCCCTGGTTATGATGCCTATCACTCTGGAAACAAGCTTAATCAGAATGACGGTGTTGTAGTGTACATTGACAGTTCACTGTCAGTCTCCTCATGTGAACAGCTGCGTCTTGGCGGGATCGTTAGATGCCTGGCTCTTAACAGTGTGCCCTGCCACTTGTTGGCTGCATATTGTAGTCCTAATACTGATATTAATTTTTTCTACAACTGCGCGTAAAGTAGCCCATTTCTGAGGAGAATCTTCATTACGCTTGCTAACCATTTGTGCATGCGCAGTAGAATTACTTTACGCTCACTAAGCAACTGCGCATGAGCAGTAGAGTTACTTTACGCTCGCTAATCAGCTGATCATGGCTCGCCAAAAGTAGGTCAGGTGGAGTCATAACATAACCTAACAAAAGTCAACAATGTCTGATTGTACCTGTACTGGTAATCACACAAGAGTAATTTAATAGTTTGCAGTATTTGAGGACTGAAAAAACTGTAGATTAACAGGTTTGTGCAGTTGTAGAAAAAATACTGTATGTAATTTGCACGTAATGCTTCTTTATCGCTCTTGCAAAATTATCATGCTCTGCTATGTGTTGCATGATAACTGTTTTGCGCAAGCGATAAAGTCACGCATTATGCTCTTAATACATAAATAGCTATTTTTCACAGTAGCTCAGAATTATTATTTAAATTTGAATAATGACAAAAAGCTACAAATTTTTTGTGGTGATGTCAATATTAATATTTTGGGTGCTGCCTTGAGCTCCGTGCAGGAGGGTTACCTTGATGTGATGTATGAGTTGGGTTTTGTCAGCTTCATGAATTGGGTGACACGTCCTGCAGGGAGTTTATGTATAGATTTTTTGTAAAAAATGATAGGAATATGAGAGTAAAATCTGCAATCATGGAAACAGCTATCACTGACCATTATCCAACATTTATCCAATTTGCTTATGGGGCACCTGAAACCTTGAATAATGGTTGGCCAAGCAGACCTACATACAGAGTAACCCAATGGAATAATGTTGCGGCCAAATTGTTAGAGACAGATTGGGGTTGTGTCACCGCTATTACAGACAATGTTGATTGCTGTGCTGATACTTTTATCAATATAATCACATCAACAATTAAGCAATCCACTCAGACCAAAATATTCTCAGCTAGGAATAAAAGAATTAAACCATGGATTACGCAGGGTCTTATTAATTCAATAAGACATAGAGATAAATTGAGCAAAAAGGTTTTGAGGCAACCATTTAATTTAAGATTAAAGGAAGAATACAGGATGTATAGGAACACACTCAATGTCGCAATAAAAAAAGGTATAATACATTATTATGAAGAAAAGATTGAGAGTGTTGGGAGTGATTGTAAAAGATTTTGGTCAGTGGTTAATGAGCTTGCTTGTAGACCAGGTTCAGCTGGGCAATTCCCCTTGGCGCAGTTCCATCAGGGGGGAACTCCTTTGGATCTGGATTTAAAAGAAATAAGTAACTCTTTCAACTCATTTTTTCGGGTGTTGGTGCTGCGTTGGCAAATACGATTCCCAAAAGGGGCCCTGAGGTGGTAAGTGATGATGATCACATTATCAATTCCACTTTCAGACTACAGCCGCTTGACGTGCGGGACATCCAGGAGATTTTGAGGGGTATGTGAAGTGGCTCTGCTCCGGGGCTTGATAATGTAGATTCAAGATTTATAAAAAAACACATTGATGTAGTGATTGAGCCTCTTCTTCACATAATGGATGTCAGTATCCAAACAGGCAAATTCCCAAATGCTTTTAAAATTGCTAAAGTCATTCCAATTTTCAAATCTGGTTCTAAACACCTAATAAATAATTACAGACCTATATCTATGCTAAGTATATTTTCAAAAATCCTTGAAAAGGCCGTAAAAAATAAATTACAGAAATACTTAGAAATAAATAACATTATAGCAAATAATCAGTATGGTTTTAGAATGGATAAAAACACATCACATGCCCTGTTTGACATAACAAAGGAAATTGTACAGAGGGTGAAAGACCGGAAGCAAGTATTAATCACATTTCTAGATCTTGCAAAGGCGTTAGACTCTGTGGATGGACAAAAGCTTTTGAAAAAAATGGAATGCTATGGAATCAGAGACTTTTCATTGAAGTGGTTTGAAAGTTACTTCCAGAGCAGGAAACAGTCAGTTTATATAAATGGAATTGATAGTGATACTATGCAGGTTGATTATGGAGTTATACAAGGAAGCACACTAGGTCCCATACTCTTCCTAATTTACGTAAATAATATAAGTAAATTGCAGTTGAATAGCAAGCTGTTCCTATTTGCTGACGATACTGCATTAGTTTCCAGTGGACAAACTTGGGAGGATGCTTTTAATGAGGCAACAAAAGACCTTTTTTGTGTGAAGAGATGGTTCGATCAAAATAAACTAACACTCAACGTTGATAAAACCAAATATATGCCTATATATTTTATGAAAAATGGTAGGCCAGTTCAAGAGTGCCTCAAGCTTCATTCATGTAATGACCACTGGTCACTCACCTGTAATTGTGAGACACTTGAACAGGTCCAAAAATACAAATATCTTGGTGTCTTCATAGATCATAAGCTCAGCTGGATTCCTCATATGGAGTACCTCAAATGTTGCATTTGTCGACTAATATATGCCTTTTGGCACTTGGTTTTCTAAATCTATCAATTGAGAAGGACATACTTTGCTTATGTTCAATCAATTATAAATTATGGAATCCTGGCCTGGGGTGGAGCATCCTTGTTCACTTTGAAAGCTGTTGGAATTGCTCAGCAAGCAATCATCAAGACTTGCTTGAACCAGGATAGTCGCTACCCGACAGAACTGGTCTATGAGGAATTTCAGATCCTTGACGTACAACAGCTGTACATAAAATCACTACTTATATTCATCCGCAGCGGTAAAAATTCAATATTTAACCCTTTAATTCACCCCTATCAAACACGAAACTTGAATAGATTTGGAATTTTACAACCAAGATTAGTTAGCAATTGCAAAAAATCCAATAGTCATTACATATCCTTTATAGAAATATACCCGCCTATATAAAACGAATAGAACCTCTGAGCCTTCACACCTATAAGCGATATTTGAATATATGGTTATTCAAAACTGGCAGGGATGCCGCTGATCAGCTCATCTTCTCCGCGTACCGATTTTGATGATATTTTTAATTTTCATTCGCCTGTTTGTTCTCGACATTCATCATCCAAGTTATTGCTTGTATAATATTTTATTATATGTATAATGTGTTACAATGTATCATTGATGGAATGTTGAATTTTAATTCTAGCCATGTAAAAACTTAATATATACAGTAACTATTTATAATGGGTGAATTTGATACCATACTAAAATCATTTCTTCACTGAATTTATATGGTTTCTGTCTTATTATACAGTATATATATTTCTAATTTTTATCAATTTTCTTGTTGTTTACATGTTATCTTCCATTTGAACTCTTTCCCCACACACAGACTTGTCTATGTGGGGAAAATTCACAAGTTATGTATAATATATTTTTTATTCATGTTGTATGTTTAATTTGTGAATAAACGTTATTTGAATTTATTTGAATCCTATCGATATAAGTTTGACAAATCAAAAGTCCCTTATCTTTCTCAATCAGATTCATTTTATTCTCACGATGAAGATGAGAGCTAGAGCTGAAGTCTTCAAATGCATTGTGCTGCATGGCGGTGTTATATAGAGGAGCATTGGCAGGCCAAAGAGATCCAGGACAACTGACTCTCTCTCTATTAATCTTATGCCGGGGGAAGGGACCATTAGCGGGAAGCAGTGGTATGAGAGGGGTCCCTCGGACCTCCCCCCACTCGGACCTTGGCGCAGAGGAGAACCACCATCAGCACAGCCCCACCTGGCCTTAATCCTTCACCCTCGCGAATAATGCACGCCGACCTGCACTGCTAATGGTCCAGATTAATTCACTCGGTTGGGAGGCCCCTGTCGAAGGGGGCCTCACTTTACACCTTATGCCACCAACAACTTACAACCTAAAACACTTCCACCCCATTATAGCACAATTCTTCTCAATCGTAGGCCTATAGGTTTCTTGAGTGGTCACTTCATCACCTGAAACAATACTTCTATTGTCAAGGCTATTAGTGAATCAGAGTCTATAATGCTCAGATTTTTCACTGGTAGTGATAGTGATATCAATCTGAAGTGATAGTGATAACATGTACTGAAACTAACAGCTCTGAATCGTTACTCTCATTTTCTGAAACTCATCATCAGCAATAGTTTCCCTAATTTTTCTTTTCGTCCCTTTACTGTGTGACACCCTTATTATTGGCATTCAGTGTAATTCTAAAAATTCATCTTGCTCACAATATCACAACATTCTATGTGAACGTCTAAAGATCGTCAGAACTTCATAAGATTATGACTGCTATTTGAATGATATTGTGATTCAGTAACCTCTGGTAAAGAAGGCTTCAGAGTTTCTGATGAAAGAAAATAAATATAATACATGCAATTGGAATAAAAAATTGAGAACTGCGGTTTATTAGAGTAAACTTTGTGTTCATCCATATTGATGAGGAAGTTGAACAAACAGTTGGTTTAGCCATTCACGGGATTTCCATCCATGCAAGTTTGGGATTTACTTTGGTTTCCCATTAAATGTCCGTTGCTAAATTCTTGGTGGAGGTAATCCATCAAGGCTTAGACTGCAATCTTGATTGCGGCAGTGACGGCAGAGGATGAGCGTGGCAAAATTCTTGGATCGGCTTCCGGCTACTTCTCTTTGTGTGAGTGCCATCAAATGAGGCAGCTCGATGATTGCTCTTCCAGATTAATCACAACTCAGCGACATATTAATTTCATACAACACAGACTGTTCGTAGAATATAGTGCAGCTTCCGACTTGTAATAGTCTTAATAGTGTTCCCCATCGCTCAAGTGTTTCTCCAAGTTGGAAGTTACATCACATAATGTTTAACTTGACTTCTCCACTAACATTCAATTATATCATATCATTCCAAATATCAGACTGTTCATGATATAACCTTCAAGCAATACAATCAGGATGACATTTGCTTCTACCTGAATTCAACCATCCTCATTTAATATTGTCATTGATGAATAACTGATCTTGAATATTGATCACTGATTTTAGAATCATATTTTGAAAATAATATTCAATCAATACACGGATTATGAATTCATAATAATGATAATTATATTTTATCATGTAATTTTGAGTATTAGTAAGAGTCCTTCTAAAACAATTTAACTAGTTTCGAAAAAAAACTGTGTATTCGTAGTAAATATCATTGTTCAGTGCAAGGTTGATTTCTGGGTTGACCAATGATGGAAAAGTAGAAAAGGCAAGACATCTCAATTGACTTTAACCACTGATGATTACCGATAAGACTACATAAGAAACAGAACAGAAAGTTTAGACAAAAAGCCAATTGTTAATATCCAATCATGAGTTTTGTATTCCTATAGAAGATAAAGGTTTTCTTTATTAACATTGAGTGTAATTATTATTTTTATTTTCAAACTTGAACATTGTTGTACATGTACATTGTTATACATGAGTTATGACAATAAAAAATATTCTATTCCATTCTAATCTAGTAGTGGAAAGGCCTACAGTTGCCTATGCAGAAGACAATCTGGTTGGATTTGTTAGTGAGTTGCGCGTTACTTTTCAGGTTGATCGAATCCGACCTGCAACGGAATCCGGGCTGCGAGTTTATACTTTATTCAGCTTTGACTATCTCGGTCCTCTTTTAAAGGATATATTGTGGTTACCGGTGTTTTTCAGCCGGGTTTATTGGATTTGGAGGAGAGCTTATAGCTGTGTGCCGAGTCAGTTGTTGTGGGTGCCCTTCCTCCCACCACCACCAGCCAAACCCACCCCTACAAACATTCATATAATATTGATAGGGACCGGAGAGAAGCGGTTTCTGTACTTTCTTCAAGAAAAATAACTTTGTTCAGCGGTTTCGTGTTGAGTTCATCCTTGAGTGATGCTATGAAGAAAGATATGGCCTATTCATCTTTTCTTGCTTGAGTAAAGCTACTCACCTTCAATTCTAATAATCTTATTATGTTTAGCCAGTGAATATAATAACATGAACTTAGAAATGTTTTCCGTTGTTTGACGAGAGAGACTTTTGGAAGTTATAGCTGTATGCAATATAGTATAGAAATTTAGATTTCCAATAATCTATTCAGTTGAAATAATACAGGTAGAGTATGGCAGGTCCAAAACGTAATTCTTTTATTGAAAAAATTCAAGTAAATATTTTACAAATTTATTAAAACTCTCAATTCTATCACTCTCATTATCAATGGAAACCTTTGTTAAAAGTTCTTATTCAATGTAGAGAAATAATAATTTAACTGAATTTCCTAAAGTATGTATAATATTATATTGCATATGTATGTTCCTAGTGGTGTTTGAACTACAGTATATCATTAAATGTTAAGCTCATGTAAGTTCATATGAACTTATGTCTATCAAAGGAAATCCTATGGTGGAACGTTATTGGAAATTCTAATCCAATTTTACCAGTTGAAGAAGAATGCCCCGTTTCAAAAAAAGTTTTCAATGCTTCTGTTAAAACCGATTTTGGCTTCCATGAACTATTTATTAAATTTTGTGCACTCAACAAAACCACGGATGTGGAATAAAAATGTCGGTATGCTCCGAAATAAGGATTAATAAGTTATGAATGGTTGAATAAACCGACTTCCATATACGGTTGCATATAGCTGAGAGAATTAGGATGGAAAACTGGCTTTTGCAATGTTTCCAACTACTGTATTAAATTGGAAAAACTTCGAGTTTTTCAGTGAACGCAGCATTCTTCACATGATAGAGCAGTAATGTGTTGAGTTTTCCATATGTGATCTGAATGAATTCTATTGTAAAGTACCACTGAAAGATAGGAGTTTGGTGTATAGTTTCATCATTGAAAAAGATGGATTAACGATTTCAGAAAAAAAACACTCTTTACTTTCGATTGGTTACTTGCAGTGGAATTCAATAGGGAATAACATTTTCCTAAGGAGACTGACTGATGTAATTGGCTTCATGAAATTGATCCCCAATCAGACTGTTTCAATTTGAAGAATTAAACAAAATGGACTGTTGCTTATCACAGCTTAGATAAGAGTTACTCAGTTGAGTGAATATAACAAGAATCCACATTTTTTATCTTGATAAATTTCAGTTCAATTAGAATTATTTCCATAAGATTGATGAAAGCACTATAGATATGATTGCAGTCTATTCTTATTCTACCAAAAAAATATACTCCTGATTGAAAAGATTGGGGTTATTATGGGGATACGAGTACTCTTGCATAAGATAAACTCTCAATGAAAGATCTCTCTCAATAATAGCTGGTTTCTCTTTTGAACAAGCCTGATAAAGGTAAAAGTAATCACTTTTGTTGGGCACAAACCATGAATCTTTGACTTGTTACATTCAGCGGGTGAAAACGATCGGTCACAAATAACTAGCAATGCTATCCTATGAGAAAGCACAACCAATCTAATTGCTTTTCGAGCTTTGTTACAGAGCACGATGAGTTGTTCTCAGACCGGGAAAATCTCGTCATTTATCTTCAAATAGTTCAGGCTCAAAGACAGAGTGCTCTCAGCTTTTGGATTGTACAAACCCTTGCCTCAAATAATGAGGAACAAGTTGAAATCTCTGTTGCCTCTTATATTGCCTTTGTTGCCTCCTCATCTATCTAGCATTGCAAACAATTTATTTATTAGTGATCACAGAAAAACTGAAGTGATTTTTACTTCGAAATTATTTGAAATCAAGGGCAGAATTCGAGTTCCAGCTAAAACAATACACCAATAGCCAAGTACGAGTATGCATTTTGACTTTTGTTTGGTTGCAGCATAGACTAAGTATAGGCTAAATAGCATAATGGTGAACAACTATCTACCACTGTTTGGTAGGTCTACTATTTCTACTGTTCTTAGTTCTAGGAAAAAAACAGTTTCCTGATGAACAATAGGCGTAAAGACTTTTTTCTAAACTAACATGAGGAATGGTCCGAAAATTTTACATTGGAAATGTGTTCTCACGAACATAACATATTCGGATACCTGTCCAATTGAGAATAATGATATTAAGATATGGCTTTGAAGTTTAGTCTATTCTTTTTGGATCGTAGAGAGTCTCACAGAACTCACAGAACTTGTTCAGAAATTTGACAAGAGTATTCTCATGTGAGACTACCAATAATTAGGTTGTATATGAGTACTATCTCTTGAGGCCACTACGTAGGTTATGTTTGGTTATACTCATGTTCATGGTACACTAATTTAAATCTACTCGTATAACTGCGGCATCAGCAATTTGATGTCGTAATCGTATCGCTTTACTAGACATACATTTTTCCTTGCCGAGTAAAAAATTAGTTTAATTAATATCTCTCAGTTTTCATTCGATAACCTCAAAAAGGCGCGCTGTTGACGTAAGTTCGTGTTTTTTTCTGAGCGCACGTGATACGTGACATACATCATTGCGACATTAAACGTGTCCAATAACTCAATGCCGTGATGTCGGCTTCACGAGCCGCAGCGATGACGGCAGAATAACCAAGCGCTGGCGAAATGAACGCTGTACCGTAATTTATGACACATCGATGTAAGTCATCCTTTTCCACCGTAGCCGCCGTTTAAGCGACGTAAAAACATGCTCGATAAGCCTGAATAATTGACATGGGCCAGAACACACGTAGGGCCAGACAGCTTCATAGGAATTCCAATATTTGCGTGGATTGAAGTACAATACACCTAATGGTGTTGTACTTGGACCATGTTTTTACAGTTACCCCTATTGGCTGGTGTTTGACACGGGTTCATGCACTCTTTTCTCCCTAAACTCTCGTTTCTCGCTAGAGTTACAGTAAAAATTTTTTTTCTAAATTCATTAATATAGCACCTAGTAAAAGACTAATAAGCTATTCTATTTTAACTTATTCTATTTTACCACTTGATACAAGTGGTTAAAGACGGTATGACCCATTGGCCTTCTATATTGGTCAATAACTAATAAATTGTTTTTACATATTCACATAATAAGAAAGGATACCCTGCTTTTGAACACTGAACTTTTCACTTTAGCACAGAACTAATTCGTGTGGCTTCCAGACAGTAAAATGATTGATTAATTTAGCAAAAATTAGACTACAAAGATAATTCAAAACATTAAAAGTTCAATGGAAAATAATTAGTGAACGGTTTTCACAGGAAGACAGATTTAGAAACTGATTGGTGAATTTACTCGTTCGTGTAGCGGGTAAAGCTGAAATAGTGATCAAAAGTGTAATGCATGTATTCTGATTTTTTGAAGCGAAATTTGTGGATGTGAATCGTGTGATGTGAAAACTAATCGAATTCATATTATTCGTCAGTTTTTCATCTTTCAATCCAGTGGTTTGGAGCCCACAGAAACTAACATTCAGACTTCAATAGCAACAGCAATTTATATACATAAAACATCACAGTGTCTCCACTCGAGCATACCGTAATTATTGAAATCTGACAATAATATCATGAATAGTAGGTTAATTTTGCAATGATTTATGAAACAAGTATCGTCTTGGATACACCTGGTGCCTGAATATTACCTTCGGCTTGTTTCTAATTTGGAAGAATCTCTGTTACAGAGGTCTTTCTATTAAGCAGATATGACATGAAAAACTTTGCGGCAATATCGAAACGCTGCGATGGCAACATTGGTAGGGTTACCATCTGCCCCAAAACTTTAAAGATTTGCATTAATAAGCCATTCGGAGTCAGCATATAAAACCTGTATAGTGTGTACTGAATGAAATTCCAAAAGTTGCTGAAAGCAGCAGTAATCCAAAGACTACTGCGTTAAATTTGGGAAGATGGGACAGATAAACGTACTCATTCACGTACTTACAGATAAACGTATATCTAGAATAGAAAGACTCATTACTAACGTGCTTATGAGAACGAGACTAATATATTTATTTATTTCATCTTTCATTGAATTTTATCATTAATTATGAACAATATGTATACTTGCAACACAATAATGATCAGCGCACAAGCTTATCTTTACTAGTGTATGCCCGTATCTTTTACTGTACAGCACTTCACCTAATTCATGGGCACGAGCCGCCAGTGGTATGAATTTGATTTTTACTAGTTATCTATAATTGTTATGGGAGAGCTCGAAATAAATTTAGCCAATTACTATTACAGGAGCAGGAACTGAAATGGATTTTGCTAATGAAATTGAGAGATAACTTGATCAGGCCTAATTATGGAGTCAAGCATTATTGTTGATGTAAGAAACTCACATTATGTTTTAAGTGACAGATACATTGTAGCAGATTGCGTTTCCAATCTCTCCAATACTTATTTCTCAACATCTTTCTCCTTAAAAAATAATTTCTTAAATAATGGTCAAGTGTAATGAAATTCAGCTGAACCTTGTACATTGTTCGAATATTGTTTGTTCCTCGATAATTTAACGGGAAATTTCATGATCTACTTAAAGTGAACCAACCACATTGCTACAAAATTATTAATGCAGTTGCGAAACCAGAGTTTTGTGGATCTAGGTCTATATCGGAGGATGTTTAGTATTGTTTGAATTGCGTTGCGGTTGAAAGGAGGTCAGAGAAGGTCATTGTCTACATCGAGGATTACTGGCTGACCGCAGGGCGTTTTAATGGTTAGGCTCCAACGACTGATAGTGGCTTGAATGTGTGCCGTTTGCCTTAATAGCACTATCATGCGATTTTGAGCTGAATATCTTGTAAACAACTACAACGGCCGTTTAACTAGTGAATGGATTGATGGATATGTAGTTGATAGGGGAGGCCATTAAAGAGACCGTAATTGCGTTTAGAAACTTCTCTAAGGCAATTGAACATTCACTACATGTGGCGAGTTTACAACTGTGAAATTAAGAATAGAAGATGACTAGATTAAAAAACTAACTAATTTTTCTATTGATTTGTAATTGAAGATTATGATAAGGTTTTATTCTTGGAACCACGTGTTTTCAAAATCATTCGGGTTCAGAGTATGTCTGACTAATGTATATTAAGGGTTATTTATTTATACTGAATCTCTATAATATAATATCATATATTTAGTCTCTGTAGCACAGGTCGATGCATGCTTCTCAATAGCAATACAGTGTATAACCAGCCATCTTTCTCCATTAATTACCCCATATATAATTCACAGAAAAGCTCAATTAGAGTTTGTACTGGTTGGAATAAAGTGTATGCTGAGCTTATACATGTTGTATTCTTTGTAACACCCCACAACAAGCGTCTGTTCGCACACGGACTAAATTACAGTTGTTTTGGCTGGTCATCAATTGTTTTTATTATTGGAGTCTCGAGAGCCAACCACTCATAAAAAAGTCAGAGAAAAGCACAGAGTACATAAATAAACTAGATAGGCTTCTGCAGGGAAAATTCACGTGTTATGAATGGAACCTGGATGTCAGATAAAAATTCCATTCGCCTAGCACATACAGTCGAGACCTCTTTATTTCCTGAGCCCAGCAATAACTGATCTTTGGAAGGCAGTTTGCTAGAGCTGTCATATCGAACCACTCATGGGATGGCTCAATACAGCTCATATGCCTCACATGATTGATATTTTGAGCTATTAAACTTCATCTTCCACAAATCACAGTTTATCATGACTGGATTAGAAGTCAGACAGATTGTTTCTAATATGCAAAATCTTGGTGAATGTATAATGAACAATCTATCTGGATGATGGAGAACTTGCTGCACTCAACAGAAAACGACTCTAGTATGAACACAAATCGATCTACAATCTTGAATAAGGAAATAAATTTTCAAGAATTTTATATTATGAATATGATTGAAGTGAATAATACATCATTAGAGAACTTCATTACCATGCTTATAGTTGAAAACTGAGTATTAATATTGAGTTGTTACTCTACCTGTTGTAGCATCTTGGCATATTAGAATGTGATACATGGGATAAAATTAATTTTTCAACCATTTATGTATAGAAAAAACCGTGAGTTTGTTGACTTTGATTTCATCATTTGAAAAATTTCAATAATATAAAATTCTATTATTCATAATATGATCCAAAAATTTTAGTTATGATCCTTAATTCTATTGAATTTGAAAGATGCCAAAGCTCAAAGAGTGCAAGATGGTATGGAGTTATTTAGATCCATCATTGGCTCTAGATCCTGCCATCATTGCTGGTTAATATTAAGTGGTTGAAGTAGTGGGCTATTCTCATTACAAACGAAGAATCGAGAAGTAGCTACAATAAATATGATATGAAACTTCTAACTAGTGTTTGAATTTAAATACGAAGTTTAAAAGTGAAGTTTGAATTGAAGATACGAAATGCCAATTAATTGGGTTCCAAACCACTTGAAGAAGTCCTTCCGACTTAACAAACTTTGTACTTAGTCTTTACTCAGTACTTACTGGAAGTACTTACCACTAGCGATAGGGTGCCCGTATTTAAAGAGATTCCATGCTTCTCAAACTGATCACAGCAAAGGATATTAAATTCAGTGGCGTAAATAGCACCCCCGCAACCCCCGCAGTGCGGGGGGGGCGCAGGCTTCTGGGGGGCGCCACTTTAAAAATGTAATTGACTGCAAAGAAATGGAATTTTTTAAAAATTAAATTTACAAAATTAATAATAATTGAATAATTTTCTAATGAATTTTTATTTTAAAATCTCTTTATATTTTCATTCCGACTTGTTATACATAACTTGAAAATATAGTCCTAGAGTACAGTGTTCTTGGAAAATTTTCCCCTGACCCAACTTTTACAATTTGATAAACAAGACAGAATATACAGAGTGAGTAGTATAAAAAGGAGAGTTCTGGGACATCAATCCAGGAGTAACTATCTACCAGAAGCAAGTATCAACCAAAAGTAAGTATCAGCCAAAAGTAGGTTGCAACCAGAAGTAACTATCTACCAAAAATAAGTATAAACCAAAAGTAAGTTTCAACCAGAATCAACTATCAACCAGATATAACTATCAGCCAGAGTACTTTCAACCAAAAGTAAGTATTAACCAGAAGTAGGTATCAAACCTAACCTAACTTTTTTTATATCTCACCTAACCTATCCATCCCTCAGCTACCAACCCAGCCCCCTACTTTAGCTTGGGTGGGATGCTAGTACACATATTAGGGTGCAAGTTCATGTGGCAAAAGTGAGGACCAATTTTAATAATACATATAGCTTCAATAGTAGAGCAGTAATATCAGATATTCATTGTGGTGTAGTGGTTAGCGGCGCTGCTTTCTATGCTTTAGGTTTGAATCCAAGTATGTTCAATGTTGTTGTATTGTTCTACGTTCAATGTTGTGCAATTGTTGTAAGGTTCTAGATTCAGGGATTGTTGTAGGGTTCAGTGTCATTGTACCATTACACCACAATGTATATCTTTTGATATTTTTGTTATTTGTGTAGTCAAACAGTTTACTCTTAGAGAGAGGTTTGAGTGAAATGCATAGTTTGCTACAAAAGGTTATTTATTTTCATTTAACTCTATGTTCATCCATTGATGCAATTTACAATCTCTTTGCCTCTTATGGTATACTGAAAAAGCATAAAAGTGAAAAGACAAAATCCTCTAAATATCCAGTGTCTCTGAAAAAGTCACTCAATGTTATCATAGTATTATTATCCAGTTAATCCTCAAGCTCACTCACTGCATCCAGCAGAGAATGTTCATTGCTTGTCAATATTTTAGATGACAGGCTAAAGTGGAAAGGGTAACCTATTCTCCTGGCTCAACAGGTCTGTATGATGTCTTAGTGGATAATTCATGATAACCTAAGCACAAAGGTCAGGTCCAAACTGAGCTTAACTGGACACATAGTGAGCAAAAGAGGAGTGGTAAGGTCAATGATTATACAGAGTTGACAAATAAAATATTGATTCTTTATTGAAATAGTGATAATAATGGTTATAATTCATCATCAACATCAATTGCATTAAAAGGTCTATGACAACAGATTTGTCTTTGAATAAATGTTTCATAATCCAAGAATGAGTATGAGTAATGTTTACAATATGGAGGTGAGTCCATGATACATCTTCTTGATCCAGTGTTGCCAACCAGCTTTCTTTTCATGCCTTCTGTATAGTTGAATGGATGTTCTGGACAGTAGACTCCATTCCCAGCAGCAGCTGCAACACTAGTCCTGATCAAGTCCTTCAGTTTGGTTAACTTGTAGAATAGATGGGGCAATATCAAGTCAATGTAGTTCTTTGTCCCTCACTTCTCCTTCTTCTTCTCCTCCTTCAACAGGTTGTCCAGTGAAGTAATCTGCTTGTAGTCATATATGTAGATTTCAATTATTTTATGCAAACCATCTCTGAATTGTATCACACACAATTGGCTGCAACTTGGAAAATCCCAAATGCTTTTGGCCAGCTCCTCTGCCTGTCCTAATTAACTAGGCACTATGATCATAACATTCATGCTGTCAGCACAAGGCCAGACATTGGTCGGTACTCTTTAATCACTTCATGAATCATCACACAGTAGGCGGCTGTATTTGCTGGAATGTTGGCAGTTGCTTCAAACTCAATTCTTACATCAATACTCCCAGTTTTAAGTGACTCATTTTGGCGGGAGCAATCAAAAGCAAACAGCATTATTTTACCATTGCTTATAGCTCCTTTCTCAAACAGAGGATTGCATGCACGAGCATCATTATGGTTGTAGACTCCATTGAAGGCTGCATACATGTTGTACACAAGATTGTCATCCCCTGAAAGCTTTCATATGGGTAGTATTTGTTGTTTAAAAACACACGAATATCCTTCATACTACACTTGTCAAATCTTGAACTGTTTGATGCTGCCACACCTCGTCTTCCAGTCTGTAGTCCAACTACAATGTAGCGTGGTTTCTCATGCTGAGCTGTTGACTTGACAGTCCAGGTATGCTTTGTAGCTTGTGGTAATGCTGGATATGTATACAACTCCCAATGACGGAATGACATACTGATAGGTGTATCATTCTGCACAGTCTGCAGCAGGTGCAATTTCACATCATCTGCCACCTCTACATAGGGCATTTTCCATAAGAGCTTCTTAATTGTGACATTAGCAGCAGCCACACTCACACAGTCCAAAAAGTTGGGACTCACTCTCAGCACCAGCTCTTGTTTTACATTCAGCAGAATATGACGATAGTCTTCGCAAAGCCCAGCAGGTATCTCAAAGGCACAGCCATTGTTGCAGTGTTGGCTCCATTGGCAGCAAAATTAGTGAAACCCCTCATCTGAGCTAAACTTGTAGCCAGCTCCTTCCATCTTGCACTTTTCATCTCGATCAAATGTCATTGCATTCTTCATCAGGCTGGTAACTCCTGGATTACGTATACCATCCACTTCCACTCCATTGATTTCATAGCAATTTCCGAGAAGAGGTTGGCAAAGAATCCAGAGACACATGGGGATCCAGCCACAGCAGCATCATTAGCTCCAAGGACAGTATACTCTAGATATAGAAAGCTCTCTGATGGCAGTGTGTAGACATCTTGTTGTTGAATTGGAATCCGTATCTCATCATTAGCATTGAAGCTTGTAGTATAGGCGCATGAGAATGATACTCAACACCAATGATACTATTTTCTGATCTGGGACCACCCCTTGTCATGTCCAAAATTCCCATGTTTTGTTGTTTTAATCAGACAGCCTTGTTCTTGCAAATACTCAATGCTCCTTGGTGTTAATCTTGCTGTGGTTGACAGCTGAATGACTCCTTCCATCCTTTCATCTCCCTTTTATAGGTGCGAGATTCATTGCTGAAGAGGGTATACAGCAGTCTCCATATTCACTCCTTTATTTGACTTTTTGAATAACAGCACCATCCTACTTACGTTGTCTCAGATGCAAAGCAATATTTATTTCCTCACCTCTGTTATTTATAAGACGTCCGTTCTCATCAACTACCTGCAGTGTAATGCTACCAATCTGCTTGACGTCCACAGGTAAATAGATTACATTCTGCACAGTCACCATCATTTTATACCCAGGATCAACATCTGGGTAAAACTCGTAGATCACATGATCTTTCACTCCATTGGAGTAGGATCCAGTCACAATGTTACAAGTTATGCGTATAACATTGGGGCGACTGATTTGTACAGTAGTATCACTTCTAGCAAATGTGTTGGCCTCTACAATTTGGTTATTGGAAAACCCAGCAGTCTTCCTATTGAATTGACTGGACTGAAATCCAACTTGGCAGTGCACAAAAGTAAACACTTTAATGTTGATGGATCTACAGATGCTTGAAACTCAATACCATGCTCAGACAACCTTTGTGCAAGCAGGTCAGCAATTGTGACAAATTCAAAACTACCTGTTGGCAAAGATACTTGATGCTTTATCAAATTCTTAGCAGTAGCCCTTGCTCTCCTCTTACCAGACACATCATCATCATGATCATTGTTTTGCCTCTTGCGTTTGATAAGCAAGTTGCGCCATTGGTCTTCTATACTTGATCTTGCCATACCTTGGAGTTCAGCATGTGTTATCTCTGTGTTGGTGACACGCTTCTTGGAAATGCTATTGCTAGTATAAAGGTGAAGTACATTGTTGAAACCTGCTTCAACATTAGGTATTGAGTTACAACTTGTGAACCCAATTAGGCCAATTTCCCATTCACCATTGCCAACATCAAGTGGTGGGAAAAATCACTCTTCAGTACTGATGATTTACTCTCCAAAGCAGAGCATCATCTTGTGGTCTGCTCAACTTACTTTTGCTTAATGACTAGCAAATAGCCTTTACCTAACATTTATATACTATATGGAGAATGGAATAGAATATGGAAAAACTGTTTTCTGGAATAAAACATTTATTTATTTTCATCAATCAAAAATTTCAACACACAAATGTCCACAGATATGAGAGTAAAGATCCTCCTGCTTCTGCTCATAGTTGTATTCAATCCTTGATGCTTGCTCCAGTCCTCAATGCATGTAATCAATAAACTCCAGTGGTGGTCTCAGGTTGCCAAAACCATCAAAGTAGTAGGCAATATTATTCTTCTTCACATAGCACACCCAATGTGTGCCAGCTCCATGGCTGGAGTCCAGGTTGATGATGGCACACTCTCTTTGCAAAGGTCCATCCAATGGTAAGGCATCCCGCATAAACACTCCTCGAAAGTGTTTCAGCTTCAGGCGACATGCATACTTGTAGAGATCAGCATCTGTGAGTGCTCGATCAGGTAGAGCAATCACTATCTTCTCTTGTTGCCACCACATTGATGGCGACAAGCTCCGTTTCCCTGGGTTCTACGCTGTTGTCTTAGGTAGAGTCCCTTGCCCTTCTTTGAAGCTTTTTGTCTCCTCCTTTTTCTTCTGCTGCTGCTGCTTACGTTTTACCTCCTCCACCAAACTTTGCCTTGGCTTTCATGATGTTGGTCACTGCTAGTGCTGCAGCTCTCTCTGTCAATCCTGCACTAGGAGATGTTGCCACACTCCAAGCTTGTTCTGCTAAGATGCTATCAGCCTTTGCTCTGCTTGCTGTATCACCACTTTTGGAGTATGCAATATCATGTGCTTTACAGGCTCGATCAAGACTATTTATGCCTGGATCACCTTTTGCCAATCGCTTCTCCAGCTTTGTACCTGGTCCACAGTACTGGTAGCCACCGGGTATGTGGAGCTCGACTGGTAAAATGTCAATCACCCTATTGACAAGTGTGCCGGCACTATTTTTAACTATTGAACCAGCAGCTCTTGCAATTGATGACAGTACTCCTTTACCCCGGTACCTCTTCTCTCCTTTACACCTAGCCATTTAATGATTTATCTGCAGCATTGACATTCTCTTTTATACCTTCTTCTGATATTGAGCAATCAATCAAAATATCTTCATTGTCTAAATTGGCTCCAGATGACATCAATTTCTCAATATTTCTCATAATCAATGTTCTCATTTCTTTACCACTTGTCATGTTTCTACTGCAGCTCCTAAAGCTTTCATTGAAAAGTACTTTCATAACTATATTCAATACATGTAGACCACTCTCTTTTAGTTGAGATTCCAGATACTGCTTGTCAACTACATCTGCTTTCACCACCTTATTCTCAAGTTTGTGCAATTTATCATCCAATACTTTTAGAATCTCCTCCAAACGTGTATCTAAATATTGTTTGTCCACTCCATCAGTAGGCTTAACTGAGTATTGTTTACCAACAGTCTCCTTTAAACATGCCTCCAAATATTGCTTGTTCACTCCATCAGTAGGATTAACTGGGTCTAGCATATCAGTTAGTATTGAGTCATTGAGACTTGTAAATACCTGCAGTGTGATATCATCCCTTGTCTTTGGCAGCCACAGTGAAATCAGTTCTCTACAAGTGTAGAAATTTACAGCATCTCTATCAGCACGTGGATGTGCTAAATTAATTAAACGCCTGTGGCGTGCATTGATGTTTCCCATAGAATCCATGATGTGTACTAACACTCCTTCACTAGTTATACAGTCTTTTATATCTAGCTGCCAACTATGTAACCACCTTCCACCAACTCTTCTAGAATTGAGTTGATTTCATTCTCATGTCCAGTGTTACCAATAGCCTTAGATTGATCCAACAGTCTTAGCCGGTCCACTAGTTCATTGGGGTCATTGTAGTAGACATACTCAATGTTAGTACCATTTTTTGCCACCATATTGAATGGTGCCACCAGTCCTCTACCACCAACTTTGCTGTTCTTACCTTTAACACTAGGAAGCAGTTTATAGATCACCCTTTTATACTTGATATCATTTGAGTTTATAATTTTACCATCATGCACATAGTTTTCTCTGTACAAGTTTGTAATGTTCAGAATTTGTATATATGCATCCTTATCAGTTTTTGATGATCTGCCTGGTTCCTTTTAAAAATGAGCTCACAAAGCCCAGGTGTTGCATCAAATATTAATGGGTTCTCAGGATTTACAAGATCAGTCAACACAATCTTTCTTCCATCAGTTCCAAAAGATAACAGTTTGTTGCCTAGGAAGTAGTCATTGCCAACAACCTTTGGTCCATGTGTGGTATCAGAACTACTATCCCCAATCAAAGCTCTATGAAGATAGCGACCCACTGGTGTTCCAGTTATCCCAGCTTCAGTCAATGCTTGTTGAACCTTCTTTTGACTACTTGTCAATAGTGCTTCTTCAGCATTAGCACCTCTCTCTACCTCCTCCTCCTCCCTATCCTCATCCTTGTCATCTACCTCCTTCTCATCATCTTCCTCCTTCTCCGCCCTCTTCTTCTTGTCCTCCTCCTCTACCACAACATCCATCCTTTCTTCATCATCATAATCATCATCACTCAAAGATGACCATAATTTGCGAGCAGCACTTGATGTACTTGGAGCTGGACTAAAGCCTGATGCTTCTCCAAGTGCTTCATAGGTTGGAGAGGACTCCTCTCCAATATTAGGCAGTTGTAGTTGTTTAACAGCTTGTTTTGGAGGTCTGGGCTGCATTGGTGTATGTGGTGGTGTATATGCTGCATGATGTCCACGGTGTCTACGTTGTCGTACAGGTCCTGCAACACGTTTGCGATGTGGGCGTGGTTCTGGTTCTGGTTCTGGTTAAGCTGGTGGTGATGGTTGTGCTGGTGGTGATGGTGGTTGTGTTGCTACATTAAGTGCCTCCACTATGTTGTATAGTGGCTCACTTAATGGTTTGAAGTGTTTTGCATGCTTCTCCTCTGCTACCTCCCTTCCAAGAGTCAGCTCCTTATGTTTCCTCTTGATGTTACGCTGCAACTTTGCAATTGCCTTGATGGTAGGTGCAATCTCCTCTACAGTCTTTCGACAGTACCTATTGTTGGAGACATCCATCTTGCTTGGTGTACTAAAGTGTAGTGAAGCTCAACTGAAACTACACCTCAACTAAATAGACATCAAGTCCATTCCTGTAGCGCCCTCTATTTTTGTCCATTGTTCGATCAATCACTAGAATGAGTGTGGACCTACTGACCAAACTTTGTTACACATGTCCTTGAATTGATCAAAGGTCATATCAGCACCCACATGATCTCTGTACAAATGTTTCATATTTAGCTCATCCTGTTGAAATATTATTAAAAAATTTGCATTGTCACGAATCAACTGTTTTGGAATGTGGCTATAGGTCTGTGCTAAATAAAACACATCTATGTCACTATGTCGGCCTGTACTAAAGTATTTTCTAATGGCATCCTGCTGTTCACAAATCACATCATCAAAAATTATAATTGAGTTGGCAGGTAAGTCATGCAGCTCAGGTATTTCTTCGCTTGTATTACACTCAACATAGTTCATTCCATTCTCTAGTCCTTGCATAATTGTATAGAGTAGCTTGTATTTGGACTGAAATGTAGTCTTTGAAAAAAGGTAGATGTTTGAAAATCGAATTCCATTCTGATCGAAAAGCATGTTGAACAGTAGATTGGTTTTGCCACATCCTGAAGGCCCACATATAATACATCTCACATGGTTAGGGAACAATGGTCCATGTCGATTCTTCTTCTGTTTATCCATTACCAAACCGCACCTTTTCATAACCTCATCAAAATCAATAACTTTAAATGGATTTTGCTGCTGTAAAACCTGTTTCATCTCTCACACAAGATCTCCTTTATCAATCCACGAGTCGTGACTAGAGCTATAACCTTTCCAACGTACCAGTAGTTTGTTTCCTCTCCTCCTCAACACTTTCAATCTCAAAGACAGTTGGCAAATCTGTCTTAACAATTTCTTCTGAATAGAATCCTCCTTGAATAGGCTCACCTCTATAGTCTTCCAATTCATATGTTACAGGCACTGTTGGTCGCACACGTGTTACTGTAAACACTTCATTTGTCCAATTGGCTAGATATCCCTTGTCAAATGTCTTTTTATACTTGCTGATCCTCACTACATCACCTGGCTTGATATTCTGGTTTTGACCAGGATAGAACCTGTTTTGTGGTTTATTATCCAAACTATCTTTATACTCTTGTCTTTGTTTTGAAAGCCTGAAAGCAGCATCCTCTCATGCTTCTTATTCTTTACATCAACTGGTCGCATACCTATTGTACGATGAACTCTTCCATTGTACTCTTCAAGAAGTGAGGTTAGAATGCCTGTCCAGCAATAGGTTCCCTGTTCAGTGAACTTTGTCCACATGAGATGCTTAAGTGTTCTATTGAAACGTTCTACTATTGATGCTTTCTTATCGGAAAAAGTTGAATAATGATTAATACAATACTTTCTGACAAGTTGTTGGAACTTACTATTGAACCACTCCTTACCATCATCAGTCTGCAAATGTTTCATTGGATTATTTCAAATATAGGCTGCATTGCCTTAGTCACTTCATCAGCTGATTTACTCTTTATTGGTATAGCAAAAGCAAACTTACTAAGACAATTGATAATAGTAATAATATACTTATAACCTTTGTTCTGTCTTGCATAGGGCAACATCTCAACAAGGTCAGCCTGATAAAGATCATTGAGACCTTTCACTGTAACCATCCTTGTAGGAAAGGTCCTACGAGCTGGCTTGTGTAGCTCTCTTGCTATCACACTCTTATCCATACTGGTGACATGAATTTGTTGATTACCATTTATAAAGGCATCAATCAAGTTTTAACAAGATGACAATCATTCTGGCAAGATGCTATTTATCTTTGTTCACATAAATGTCATTATCTACTGTATGGATAGTTTTGGCCAGCTTGATCAGTTTGTTGGTGACATTGTTTATTGAGCTAGAATGATTAGTCTGTTGGTAACCTTATATGATGAGTCAGGATGATTAATTCAAACAGCAGGAGTATCACATTTATTGAATGGATGGATTGGGCAAGCTTGGTGAATCGGTTAGCAAAGTTCTATTAGTTGTTAGTGACCTTGTATTATTTGTTGGTGAGCTCATATATTTTGTTGGTGACCTTGTATTATTTGTTGGTGACCATGTATTATTCATTGGTGAGCTCATATATTTTGTTGGTGACCTTGTATTATTTGTTGGTGAGCTCATATATTTTGTTGGTGACCTTGTATTATTTGTTGGTGACCATGTATTATTCATTGGTGAGCTCATATATTTTGTTGGTGACCTTGTATTATTTGTTGGTGACCATGTATTATTTGTTGGTGAGCTCAAATATTTTGTTGGTGACCTTGTATTATTTGTTGGTGACCATGTATTATTCATTGGTGAGCTCATATATTTTGTTGGTGACCTTGTATTATTTGTTGGTGACCTTGTATATTTTGTTGGTGACCATGTATATTCTGTTGGTGACCTCATATATATTTTGTTGTAGACCTTGTATTGCATGCTGGAATGAACAATTCAACAGAAGTAGTGTTGCTTCCACTGTACAAATGGTAAAGTACTTGTTGGTGATCTTCTGTGTTCCGTGGACCAAATGCTCATTCTTTGTTAGTCTGTGCACAAATTTCAACAGTTTTTGAACAGTAGACATCCAAGATTCCTTGTTTGAATAGCTCAATTTGGCTTGTAACAAAGGTTCATCTCAACAAAATTCTTCATGTATATAAGACAGCAGTGCTGGCTGGAAGTACTATTTTGTTGGTGACCTTGTATATTTTGTTGTTGCCTTCAAGCAAGTACTTGTTGGTGATCTTCTGTGTTCTGTGGACCAAATGCTCATTCTTTGTTTGTCTGTGCACAAATTTCAACAGTATTTGAACAGTAGACATCCAAGATTCCTTGTTTGAATAGCTAAATTTGGCTTGTAACAAAGGTTCATCTCAACAAAATTCTTCATTTATATAAGACAGCAGTGCTGGCTGAAAGTACTATTTTGTTGGTGACCTTGTATATTTTGTTGTTGCCTTCAAGCAAGTACTTGTTGGTGATCTTCTGTGTTCTGTGGACCAAATGCTCATTCTTTGTTAGTCTGTGCACAAATTTCAACAGTTTTTGAACAGTAGACATCCAAGATTCCTTGTTTGAATAGCTAAATTTTGCTTGTAACAAAGGTTCATCTCAACAAAATTCTTCATGTATATAAGACAGCAGTGCTGGCTGAGAGTACTATTTTGTTGGTGACCTTGTATATTTTGTTGTTGCCTTCAAGCAAGTACTTGTTGGTGATCTTCTGTGTTCTGTGGACCAAATGCTCATTCTTTGTTAGTCTGTGCACAAATTTCAACAGTTTTTGAACAGTAGACATCCAAGATTCCTTGTTTGAATAGCTAAATTTGGCTTGTAACAAAGGTTCATCTCAACAAAATTCTTCATGTATATAAGACAGCAGTGCTGGCTGAGAGTACTATTTTGTTGGTGACCTTGTATATTTTGTTGTTGCCTTCAAGCAAGTACTTGTTGGTGATCTTCTGTGTAGTGTGAACCAAATGCTCATTTTTTGTAAGGCTGTGCACAAATTCCAACAGTTTTTGAACAGTAGACATTCAAGATTCCTTGTTTGAATAGCTAAATTTGGCTTGTAACAAAGGTTCATCTCAACAAAATTCTTCATGTATATAAGAAAGCAGTGCTGGCTGAAAGTACTATTTTGTTGGTGACCTTGTATATTCTGTTGTTGCCTTCAAGCAAGTACTTGTTGGTGATCTTCTGTGTTCTGTGGACCAAATTCTCATTCTTTGTTAGTCAGTGCACAAATTTCAACAGCTTTTGAACAGTAGACAGCCAAGATTCCTTGTTTGAATAGCTCAATTCAGCTTGTGACAAAGGTTCATCTCAACAAAATTCTCCATGTATATAAGACAGCAGTGCTGGCTGAGAGTACTATTTTGTTGGTGACCTTGTATATTCTATTGGTGACTTTGTATATTCTTCGTTGCCTTGAAGCAAGTACTTGTTGGTGATCTTCTGTGTTCTGTGGACCAAATGCTCATTCTTTGTTAGTCTGTGCACAAATTTCAACAGTTTTTGAACAGTAGACATCCAAGATTCCTTGTTTGAATAGCTAAATTCAGCTTGTAACATAGGTTCATCTCAACAAAATTCTTCATGTATATAAGACAGAAGTGCTGGCTGAAAGTACTATTTTGTTGGTGACCTTGTATATTTTGTTGTTGCCTTCAAGCAAGTACTTGTTGGTGATCTTCTGTGTTCTGTGGACCAAATGCTCATTCTTTGTTAGTCTGTGCACAAATTTCAACAGTTTTTGAACAGTAGACATCCAAGATTCCTTGTTTGAATAGCTCAATTTGGCTTGTAACAAAGGTTCATCTCAACAAAATTCTTCATGTATATAAGACAGCAGTGCTGTCTGAAAGTACTATAATGATAATGATTATGAATTAACCTGAGTAGATGAGAAAAGTAAACTTGAACTTGCGAGAAACAGTGAACTAACAATATTATTAATGATTATTCTGTAATCAAATAAGAAAAACTTCATATGTATAATTATTTCAAAATTATTGTAAAATGGAGTCATATTTACTGAATGGTTAGATTTTGGTGATCATTCTGTTGGTGACCTTGTATTTTGAGCTGAACAGATAATTTATGACAATAGAAGTGTCATATTTACCAACTTTTTGTTGGTACACATATCTGGTTGATAGTTATGTCTGGCTGAAGGTTACATCTGGTTGATAGTTAATTCTGGTTGAAACCAACTTTTGGTTGATACTCATTTTTGGTTGATACTTGCTTCTGGTTAATAGTTACTTCTGGTTGGAACTTACTTTTGGTTTATACTTATTCTTGGTAGATAGTTACTTCTGGTTGAAACCTACTTTTGGTTGATACTTACTTTTGGTTGATACTTGCTTCTGGTAGATAGTTACTCCTGGAATGATGTCCCAGAACTCTCCTTTTTATACTACTAGAGTGTTTCAGGAGGAATGTGAAATATTTCTCAGGCTGATTCCTTACACCAAGTAGACAAAAAAGTTCCATGGGAAAAACCCCCAAAAACGCTTTGTTACCGAGATAACAATGGCGGAAAATTGAAATTTTTCAAAAGATATTAATTTTTGTAATTTTTTGGTGGCTTTATTTAGGTTCATAAATAATCGATTTTCATGTAAATTTAGCTCAGGAATTCAATGAACCCAGTTTGAAGTTCGTATTTAACGATTATTGAGATAATTGGAAAAATATGCTGAAAAACGCATTTTTCCAACAATAAGGGTTATAATAATAATAATAATATTCGTGTAACCTGACTGGCTCAGGTCTGTTGTCAGAGTTTTCAGGTCACTCCTGATCAATTTCAGGGCCTCTGACATGACTTAACGACTGTTTTTAGGCAGCCGGGACCGACGGCTTAACGTGTCCATCCGAAACACGGGGAAGTGGCTTGAGAAAAATTTCTGGTCTGACCTGGGTTTGAACCCGGGACCTTTGGGTTGCGACGCCAGCACTCAACAAGGGTTATAAGGGTTATAACTGGATAGGGAATCATAAATTTGTATTTTTCATAGATGGGAGATGAAGAGAGTGGGATTCTGAAGAAAAAGTTGAATGGTGGCGATTGTGTAAATCTCACCCAAATTTCGGAAATAACGATCAAAAATCGCTACTAAACACAAATTTTTCACTTGTGGTATATTTTGTCTATTTTGCGATTTTTGATCGCTATTTCTGAGATTTGGGTAAGATTTACACAATCGCCGTCACATAACCTTTTCTTCACAATCCGGCTCTCTTCAACTTACATTAGTAAAATATACAAATTTTTGATTCCTTATCCAGTTATAACCCTTATTATTGAAAATTGGTGTTTTTTAGCATATTTTTCCAATTATCTCAATAACCGTTGAAGTTACAAACTTGGAACTGGTTTCATTGAACTCCTCACCTAATTTTACACAGGAGTTGATTCTTTTAGAACCTCAGTAAAGCCTCCAAAAAAATAGAAAAATTAATATGTTTTGAAAAATCTCAATTTCCCGCCATTGTTATCTCGGTAACAAAGCGTTTTTGGCGGTTCTCTCCTATGGAACCTTCTTGTCTACTTGGTGAAAGGAATTAGCCTGAGGAGTATTGCACATTTCTCCTGAAACACTCTGTATATAATTGTGCTAGAATGGACTCGTTAATCACCCATCACCTCTTTTCTCTTCTCAGTCCTGTAATGTTAATAGTACTATTAATCTAGACGAACTTGCTGAAGATTTTGTGAGAGCAGAGAAAAGAAAAGAAATAGATATGAAACTGGCAACCAGCTGGCCTAAAACCTTCGTGGGCTGGTGAGCCGCGGCCAAACGAAGAAATGAATAGGATTGACCGATTGGTGATAGCTCTCTGATCTACACAGTAAACAGTTTGTAGTTTGTATGTAACATTTTTGTTTGTAGTAAATAAATATTAGCTAAACACGACTCATAGTCTACAAGTTCTTTTTATTATAAGCCCATTAAATTATGGTGCGTTTACTGCATAGCTCAAACCCAAATATCAGGTGTAAATTTTAGTTCTGTATAATAGATTATGGGCTATAATATATTTACAGCCTATTATTTAGATTTATTATCCAAATTGCAAACTTAATTTCTTTTTACTTTTAGTTCCTCTTAGCATATACTGTAGGCCTAGTAGTTGAAGTAGGCCTAATTGTTTCCGACCTTTACAATGATTTAATCTATAATCACGTATGTGGAGCTCACGTTTGTCACCGTACATTAACACATGCAAAAACAAAACAAAGGTACCTTAACTTAGATGAGTTTTTTCCGCTTCGTATCTTAGAGGGGGGGGGGGGGGTAAGGGCGCACCCACTCGGCTTGCGGGGGGTCGCTCAATGGCTTAGTTACGCCACTGATTAAATTATAGGTACCGGTCCAGTAATGTAATAATAATTTTGAGGATCAAGAGTGGATTACATAAGTCAGTCGAAACATTATGACTATACTTCTCCTTCAAAATATATCCACCAACTTATTTCAATTCACTATACAGATTACAATTAACTATAATTTATTATTAAATACTGCCTTTTTGCACCTAGGCCCTTCAAGGGCTGTTGAGCCGCGGACAAACAACTAAACTGCATTTTCAACAATAAAAATGATTTGGTTACATATTTACTGTACTATACATAATTATTTCGTATCATAATCCAATAAATATAATTTTATTGCCATAAAATTCATAGAACATGGACAACGTCAAGATTAACAAATTAAAAATTAACAAACAATGTTTAATACAAATTATCAATAGTCAATGAGTTACATATATTGTTTATATAAATACAAACAATAGAATAAGATTACCTACATCAAGATTTCAGATAAATGGCATTTTCAAGGAACTCATTAATGCTATAAAAAGGATTTAACAAAAGCAATCTTGATAATTTGTTTTTAAAAACTTTTTAGTCTCCAATTTTAGTTCGATGGGTAGGTTAATGTATAATTTGATCCCAATAGTGTTATAGCTATCGGCAGTTTTAGCTAGTTGGTGGTGAGGTATGTCAATTCTATTGCGGTTCCTGGTGTTATAAGAATGTGTGTCAAGTCCAAGATTCAAGTTTGATGAGTTTTTTTAAAATATGTAATAGAACTATGTATATTGTCAGATAACATGGGGTTGAGATCGATGATTGGGCTTGAATATAGCTGAAATAATTTGATATATGATGAAAGCGCCGGATGCTGTCGGTAGAATGGCTCCAATATCAATTCAACGCTGCCAATATCACAAGATAAGTAATCGAAACCAACGGTTGCCTTTTTAAAAAGACTTTATTAATAGAAATACAGCGATAACCGACATCAAATACAGTAAATGAGCTATCTAATCTTAATTGCTAGACCTTATATACTATTACGAATGTTGAGTCAGCTTATTGGTGGAGACAATGGATATAACTTCTCCCCCCCCTAAGTTTGGAGCTGTCCGCAGCGACCAAAAACTGATAAGACCCAAAAATACAATACAAAAGTTGATAATAAATTATACAAGAACAGAGTCAAATGCAAAAATAAATAGCATAAGAATAGGTAATAATAGTAATAACATAAACACGATAATACCAGTTACATATGTAGTAAACTATATTATAATTACGGACTTAAGTAAGAGAGAGAGAGAGAGAGAGAAAAAAAATCAATCACAAACATTCTACAGGAGTTGGAATCGGAAGAGACAATCCACCTAATTTACAAGCTGTTTGGTTAGTATTCGAAGTATTCCGATTAAAAAGTTTTGATCTTGGTATTCTACGCTTTTTAAGATAAATAATTACAAAAATAATGATGAGAGATAAACCTACTGCGACAACGAAATAAAGGTGATACTTGCTGACATCAGTTGTAACATCTTCTAATATTTCTAATGGTTCAATGTTGATATTAGCCTTGTGAATCAAGTCAAAAGATAGATTTGTGTAGACCGTCTTTGTGGGAAGTTCTGACGGTAATGTTACAATGCTTTCCCAATAAACGTATGGTTTTGAAAAATTACATAGCTTTTCTGATTCCTCAAGCTCTAATAATTGAGTCATTTTCGGATGAATGGTAATGCTCTGATTCTGTCTGCTTATAGTGCTAGTAGTAATATTGAACATTAAATACTTATTGATGACTTAGTAAAAGGTTGAGATTCGCTTATAACTAAAGATTGACAATCAAGAAGTTCCTTATCATCTAAAAGTTGACTTATACACTTATTGATCACCCTAGATAAATTCTTACAATAATAATATTATTCCTAATTAAGAAACAATCTCCAGAGAACAAGGAATTATCTTTTCGAACAACAAAAGATTAGATTAGATTAGATTACTTTATTCAATTAGATAACAAAATTCGGCTTACATTATACATTGTAATAGAGATGAGTAAAACAAAATTATCCTATAAATTTCACAAAATAGAGACTTCTAGTAAAAATACGAAAAACGGTGATGTAATGAATGCAAAATTTATACAGATTTTAATTGGAGGTTCTGCAAAATGAATAAGGAGTGTGAGTTATCTAAGTGAAAAGGCGAAGTTTAGACATATATATGTCCATTCTTGGGAAAGGATAATAAGGTTATCCTTTCCATTAACACTTGGCCTTAAGTTGAGAATTCATAACAAGCTATTAGAATTACTAATGATAGTGAGAAAAATTATAGCATTTAAAAACTAGATTTAAATGAATTAATACGATATCAATCAATAATTGAATCATATTATAAGATAAGTAACAATAAAAATGATTGTGGTAATGGTGATGGAAATGGGTAATGATATTATGAAATGAGATAACTCAAAGTAAAATTATTTACAAGTATATGGCAGTGAATGAAAAATACTATAATAAAGGTTTGGATGGTGAATATGTGATGGTGGTGTACCTAAAATGGAAGTTGAGTTTATAATTAAAAGTATGAGGAGAAAGTGAATATGGTGTGAAAATGAGAGTCGGATTTATTCAAGTATGTAATGGGTAATAATAAGGTGAATTATGAAATTTGTCATGTTGCTCTAGGTCTGGACATATTCGATCATTTTGTCAACAAGATGTTTTCTTAACTTCAAGATGAAGCTCGCTCGGCTCTCAATAAACCTAATCGATTCAGGGACGGCATTCCATGCACGGCAGCCTGAGACTAGAAAGGACTTAGTATAGATTGTAGTGCGGTGAATTGGAATCCTCAAAGTATTTTCTCCAGTTCTCGTGCGTGATACATCTATTCTCCTACCCTCAGAAACAAATTTAAAATCGTTTTTGAAATAATTAGGTTTACCATATTTTAAAATATCCCTGACAAGCTTGACAATACAAAAAAGTCTCTGATCGGGTATCTTTAAAGTTGAGCTTGTAATATGTGCTTGGGTGATTCTTTCATGACGTTGGAGAGAGTAAACAAATCTTAAGCAATAATTTTGACAGCGCTGTAGTTTATCATTGAGTGTTACTGTCATGTCATTGAGTACAGAGTTACAATACATAAAGTGTGGGAAGATTAGTGATTTAACCAGCAGCAATCTGATATTTCTTGGTAGGATGTCTTGCAATTTCTTCAATGAATGCATGGCTGAAAATACTTTTTTACATGTTTTATTAACCTGTTCTGACCAGTCTAAATTTTTATTCATGATGATACCCAAGTTTTTAACAGAGCTACAGTAAGGAATTTCATTACCATCGATTGTTATTTTCTGTATTGTGTTGAAGTTAATATTATTGATGAGGCGTGAGTAACCAATAATTATCGGCTGTGTTTTAGTGGGATTCAGTTTAAGACCATTTTTATTTGTCCATTCAAAAATTGATTTTACATCTTGATTAATTTTATCTATAGTTTCATTGATTTCAGTGATAGGGCAGCTAGCATAAATTTGAAGATCGTCGGCATAGGTATGAAATTTGGAAAACTTGATAACAGTAGGAAGGTCATTTGCATACAAAGTAAATAAGAGGGGACCTGAAATAGAACCTTGAGAAACGCCATGTTTTACATTTTTCCAATTTGATTTGTTATCACCAACAGTTACACATTGTTTTCTGTTTTTTAAGTAGGAATTGAACCATACTAGTGTTTGATCACTAAACCCAAGTATAGCTAGTTTGTTAAGCAGAATTTCATGATCAACAGTGTCAAAAGCTTTGGAGAAATCAAATAAGGTCAATACAGTGCATTTTATCTGGTCCATAGCTAGCCTGATATCGTCAGTTACACGTAGAAGAGCTGTTTCAGTGGAGTGAGATTTGCGAAAACCAGACTGAAAGTCATGGAGTTTGTTATTTTGTTCGAGGAATACTACAACTTGGCCATGAATGAGTCTTTCAAGTACTTTAGAAAGGGCGGACAGAATGCTAATTGGCCTGAAGTCATCAACTTTAACAGGTGTGGCAACTTTGTTCAAGGGACAAACTAGGGCGAGCTTCCAATTATCAGGAAATTTACCATTTTCAAGAGACTTGTTAAAAATCAAAGTGATAGTTGGGAGAACTACACGTAACATTTTCTTTATCAAGTTAATAGAAATTTTGTCTGCCCCAGTAGCATTGCTGTGCATTTGTTGAATAGCTTTGAGTGTATTTTCTTCTGAAATAGGATTGAAATGAAATCTATTGCCAATAGGAATGTTTAAATTAGTAACTTGATTTTTCAAATTATTGATGTGATCAGCAATGGTAGTTTCGTCACGTTGAGTTGAATGTGAGATAAAATGGTCATTAATGTCTTCCAAAGGTATGTCTATATCAGTTTCAGATTTGTGTTTACCTAGACCAAATTCTTTTACTCCACGCCACAATAATTTAGAGTCAAGTTTATTGTCTGTCATGAATGAGTTAAGATATCTGATTTTTGAATTACGTAATTGCTGCTTAACTTTATTTCTTAAACGTCGGTATTCAAGTAAACTATTCAAGTCAGATGTCCTCGTGAATTTTCTATGAGCTTTGTCCCTCTGTCCCATCATTTTTAAAATGTCATCAGTCATCCAAGGTACTCGTCGTTTTCTGTTTATTCTTCTAGTCACATAAGGTGCATGTTTGTCATATAAATCAAGAGTCAATTTTTCAAAAGATTCAACCATATCATCAACTGAGGGCAATGCCTCAATTTGATGCCAAGGAGTTTGAGCTAAGTCGGTCAAAAAAGAAGTTTCGTCAAAGTGTTTAAAGTTCCTATAAGTAATAAATTTCTGATCAGGCCTAGGTGTCTTATGAGACAGTACACAATAGATCAAGTCATGCCCAGAAATAGCTGGAACGGAGACCTGACCAAAGTGAACAACCTCATTTGGGTCACTAACTATTAAAAGGTCGATAAAAGTATCAGATTCGTTTGTATGATGTGTAGGGTCAAGTGGTAAGATGGTCATATTCCGGCAGCGAAAAGTTGTTGTCAACTGATAATAGTCAAAGTTGTGGTTAGTCATATTGAGATCCGTGTTCATGTCACCCATAACTAGAATACGACTGTAGAAAGGCATGAAGGATAGTAGGGCATTTTCAAAATCTAAGAAATGGCCTATTTTTGGAGGTCTATAGCATAATCCAACTAGTAATTTGTCTGAGCTACTAAAAGATAATTCAAGTAACATGAATTCTGGTTTAGCGGAGTATTCTTGTTTTGATGTTGTTAATATTTTTGTTTTTATTCCATTTTTAACAAATAGTGCAACTCCCCCACAAGCTTTATTTAAACGATCGTTACGGAAAAGATTATATCCAGGTAATGCGACTTGCGAAGAGGGTATACTGGGCTTCAAGAATGATTCTGAAATACCAACAATATGAAAGTTTTGAAAACGAAAAATTGCTCTAAGTTCGTCTATATGACAGCTAAGGGACTGTACATTAAGATGGGCTGCTTTAAAGATCTTGTTAAAGGGCTTGAGTTCATTATACAGTTGAAATCCAGTGTCATTAAAATTATTATTATTATTATTATTATTATTATTATTATTATTATTATTATTATTATTGATTGAGAGCAGGCGAGCTAAGTTGTCAGTACGGGGCATCATTGAAATGACCAGCAAGCATAGAGGTAACCGTAGAGCAGCCCATGACAGTGAGAATGATGATGATGAAGATGATGATGATGATGATGATGGTGATGATACTTATTCTAATTGGAATTCTAAAGTCTCTGAAGCAGGTCATCAGCGTCGGGCTGATAACTTCGGCTCCTATAGTATTATTTACAACAGATCACAGCTTTGTGTAGCGCACTTTTCCACATTGAACGAAGAATTGGTCACAATGGAGAGTTTTCTGGGCGTTCACCTAATCCATGTTTTGTACAAGGGTTTTAAAGAATCGCGATTTTCGATTTGTGTTTGATTTTTCTTTGGTGTAGAAGATTCAAGACAGGAGGAGTTTGCTTCTGTTTTTAGCCATAGGGGTGGTAGGGGAAGTCGTCTCTCGGGCCGGGGAATGGGTGAAGAAGCAGAAGAAATATTCTCAGGCCGCATTCCAAGAAAATCTCCGTGGTATGGGCTGCAATGAGAGAGCAAAACGGCAGAACAACAGCGAACAAAAATAATACAATGGAGGGGTTCTATGTTTATAGAGGGATTATTTTTGTTAGTGATATTTTATGATCAGAGGTAGCAAACTTACATTATATTAGTACTAGAACTAGTTACACTATTGGAAATCTGTAGATGCAATGGGGGGGGGGTGTTGGTGGAAGGTTTAGATGCAATATGATAAATACAGTGTATTATAGATATAATAAGCGGAAATCGGATTAGTCCTATATGAGTGCAGGAATAGTTAACAATAAGGAAAGGGTACGGAAAGAATCAGTGGGAATAGCAGAGTAAGAGAGGATGGTTAAGTGATATGGAAGATAGAAATAAGAGTGAGTGAGATGAAAACTAGATAAGAGATAGAGCGAGTACTGTGCAGTGACAATGAAAAGAGAGGTGAAAGAAGGAACAAGAGAAAGGACATGTCAAAAAGTTAGGGTGAGTAGTAGAGAATCGACTATTGAGTGATGGCGGGTGAAGAAGGTGGTGGAGGAGTGAGGTGAGAATGCACAGGTAGTTGGTGAATGCACAAAATTATGGAAATGGGGTAGAGCGAGCTAACAGAAAGAGGCTATTGTGTATGTGAGAAACAATTGATGGGTAGGTGACTGGTGGGATTAATGAGGCAAAGGCAAAGAATGACAGACAAGCAATAAATTTATCATGCAGAACAAAGATAGAAAGTGTGCAACAACAATATATTGAAGGCCTAATATTCATTTCTGAGAATTCTAATTTAGGTTGATTAAGAGTTCCAGTTACCACAGTTCCAATTGTCATGCCTTATCAAAAAGTAAGATGTACAACGCGGCACGAGTAGAGCTATAAGAGAGAAGTTATACCAACATGAAGAGATAATAATGTCACTATAAGAATTCGCAAGTGTCGAAAAAATAATATTATTGTTATAAGGACAAGAAGAATCCATTTATTGTTAGAGATCATTGAGCAGTCAGGGTCAGACAGGTATGTACATAAGATAATAATATATATATGAGATTTGTAGTTATAATATCGACCTGAATCATCACCTGTGATATTAGATTATCTAGAACAGAATGCAAAATAGTATTCTAAACAGAGTTGAATGCTATATTTTAATTTTTATCAATTGTAATTTTAACTGAGAATTAAAACTACTAACAGCGAAAATGTGTTTAATGCAATAATTATTGTTAAGATTGGAGTTATTGTAAAACAACTTCCGTAATTTAAAAGCTGAAATTATAAATCTATAAATTTACCCAGTATTATCGAAACAAATGGATATTTCATGTCACGGGAGAGCTAATAGATAACATATGAGTCATGACTGGTTGAAGAGGATATGCTATGTAAATATAGCGGATGTGGAGGAATCGTCTTGCCTAATTTATATTTGTGGGCCAGCTATAGTTTTAAGTTGAAAGAAATGCATTAATTTAAATGTATTTGAATGGATTATAATAAGTGAGCTCACCCAGAATTTAGCTATGTCCGATTGTGAGCAGGCGCTTATTTGTTAAGGTGCTCCATGCGCTCTGCCGTCCAGGTCCGCCGAGATGGACCCTCTCCAACGGCGAACTTGATTCTCCCGTCACTGGTCCAGGCGTTCCGCACTCCGTATTTTGAGGCGGCAGCATTGAGAAGGGCCAGACGGTGGCGAGTCAAGTCCTCTCGGATGACGACGCCGGTACCCTTGAGTTGTCGCTTCGCCAGGAACACGCGCTGCCGTACACGGTAGCTGCTGAACCGGACTAAGATGGGGCGATGTCGTTCCGCCGTCGGTTGGGGGTTCTCCTTCTTTTGCGCGGGATCCTGAAGGCGTCCCACACGGTGCGACCGTTGAATATCTTCAAGAGAAAGATTGATGTCCAGTTTCTCCTGAACTAATTTCATGACGAGGTCGTCGGTGTTCTCCTTTTGTTTTTCTTGGATGCCGAATATTCGAAGTGAAGTGCGACGCCCATATTGCTCAAGATCATCCACTTTGAGCTCGCATTCCCTTTCGACTTCCTCAAGTCTTTCTCTCAGAATTGTATTTTCAGACTTGAGGTCATCAATCTGAGCCTGAAAAGTCCGGAGAGCCTCTGTGACCGCCGCACTCACTTCCTCCCTAATTTTCAGAAGTATCTCCTCGGCGATGGCAGAGGTCGTTGCACCCGCAGCACCCACGTTGCAGGAACGGGTTACCTGCTGCGGTCGAGGAGTGGAAGGGTTGGTTTTGCAACCACGACCCATTGTTTAGAAATTGAAAGGACGAAGAAACCAACAACACAAGACACAAAAGCACAGGACACAAAAACGAAACACTGGTATGAACGCTATTAGCACCACGTGGTAATAATGCTTTATCGATTAATTAATTAACTGTAATAAAAAATGAAAAAATTATTGGATGATGGAAAACTAGACAAAAAACCTCACACTTTGATATAAATTTCTATATAAATGCTGTGGAAAAACCCTACGAAAATATATTATTTACAGGAGCCGAAGTTAACCACGTTCACTCGCTAACCATGACCGACCGAGCTGTCGGGTGTTCAACAATAGTTCTCAATTCATTTCCTTTTACAACAGGATAGGATAACATAAAAAATGTCTCGTAGGCATGAGAATACAAAGGCAATTGTACAAAATAGGTAATATACTCATCTTTCAAATAACAATGGGCAGACCCTAGCTGCAATAAAATTTCGGGTTCGTCAGAAATGAGAGGCAATTCAGCCGATTTAATTAATGAAGACAATTCGTTCCGAGACAGGATACTTGAATGGATTACGTTTAGTCGACGAAATTCTAGGCTCGTGGCAATATCATCTATTTTATTCTAAATGAGCGTCAAAGTATTGAATAGAAAGGAATGCTGCTGAGTTAGCTCTTAAATTGACTGGAGAGAGAATTAAAATAATTTGTCAGTTTATCATTGTTGGCATGAATTACATCGATTCCATTGTTGAATTTGCGAATTAAATTTCAATTTATTGACAATTGATTTTCTACGTTATGTTCTAAATGATACTCGTTGGCTTGCACTTTTTCTAAAATTCTATCGTACTTTTCTTTGTCATCTGCATCCATATCACCTGTAAGCCAACTGATTGCGGAACCTAGTCCATTTACTAAACCTCTCTTAACTCTAAAGTTAATCATATAAATGTGTTCAAATTTCAACTTAATATCCTCTAAGTACAAACGTAAAATATTAGAACGATTCTTATCACTATCCTTAGCTCGTAATAGATTCACAGAGCCTTCAATATGTTGCAACTCGACATGTAATCGTGTAATGTTGATGTTGTGCATATATGTGTATGTGCCATTCACAATGAAAGATGTATGTACACGTACTGGTGTAATGCCAGATGATTTTGTCAAGTCCGTTATTTTATAGGACATTGCTGGGACCAGCAACAGGAGAAGGAGGATGAGTATCATCTTGTCCTGAAACAGATTTAGTAATTGTCTTTTTACCTATTTTTCGTGGTCTTTTCATCCTATTAGGATGGACTTTGAATGGTCGTTCTTGAATTGCTCTGGGATTAGTGGCAACATGTTGTTGTTTATCGTATTGTACTTGAAAGAATTTTGGTTTGTTCTTTTTATTGAAGGTTGTTTTAATGAAAGGAGCGTCGGGGATCTTGATGGCTGGTTCTCTATTTTTAATCAACAGTTCAGTTCTGGTTCGTTTTTCAGTCTCTACTTTATCTTTAACCAACTTGTGTATAATCTGTAACCTATCTTGATACTCTTTAGGGCGCTCTTCAGTAATAAGTTTTTCTGTAGTGTCATTTAGGACTGGATTTTCAGAAATACCAAACGTTATTTCCATTGGTGTCATTTTTAGAGTGGAATTGAGTGTGTTATTAAATGCAATTACGGCCATTTTCATGTTAGTCTCAGTATTATTATTTTTATGTTGAAGTTGGATAGTGTTCAGAAGTTCTATAAGAGTAGAGTGAGTCCGTTCGATTAAGCCTTGTGAGTCAGGATGACCCGGTGTAACATAATAGGGTTGAACTTCGTAAAGTTTTAGAAACTCACGCAAACCGGCGTTGTCGAATTCGCGTCCGTTGTCCATCTGGACAATTTTAGGGGTTGGATAGAGAGAAAAATAGTCAGAGGCAGTCCTTTATCTCAAGCTGATTAAGACTCGACAGAGGGTAGGCCTGAATTCGTTTTGAGAAGCAGTCCGTGATCGTTAGAAATTTACGTTTGTCATACTGAAATGCGTCAAGTTGTATTTTTTCAAATGGTTTGGAGTAGGGGATATTTTATATTCAGCGCGAATGGGTCGACGTTCGTATTTGATTTTGAGACATACCGGACATTTGTTTATGTACTCAGTAATGTCACGCATCATTGAAGGCCAATAGTACCGTCGTCGGATGTGGAAATAACTTTCTGAAATTCCCCTGTGACAGGTTTTACCTGTGTGATGATTGGAAACCACCGTTTGTTGTTCTTCGGGATCAATAACGTCGAGATTGACTTTTTTATACCGTTTAATCGTCACGGTCTTGAAATTGCGTCTGATTACTTCGGTAAAATTATTGAACATTGATTCATACTGGTCATTCAATAAACCGTCGTTGGAGCAATACACACCATACGTAGTATTGGGTTTCAAATATTCTAAGCAAAAATTGTTTATGTGTTCGAAATCAGAGGGGTTGTGAAAATAGAAAGTCAGTCGATTCTTGTAAAAAATTTTATATAAGGGTTGGTTTGTTTTCACGTTCTATAAGTATCTGATTATGTTCAACGTTCAATATTTTATCGTCGTCTACTAACTGAATCTGTTCATTCGAACTCTCTGCGGAATGAATTGTTACAAGGCTGTCAGTGTCATCGTGAATTGGTGGGTTATTGTCATCTTGGTCTGCAGGGGGCTGATCATGAGTGTCAGTTTGTTGGGTATTACCATTAAGTGTAATATAATCATTCAAATCGTAATCGGAAGTATCGACATCATTATTTTCGAGATCACGGGTGTCAGTCGGATCATTAGCAGCATCATCAGGTAGAGTATTGATATGAATATTCGTATTTGATCGCGTATCGTTATTCAATTGATCAGGATTGTCACCGGAATCGTCATTATTGAATCTAATTAAAGCGTTTACAATATCATCAAGATAATCATTACAGTCATTTATGGGTGGCGGGTCAGTGTTACTATCAAGTTGAATTAAGTCATCCACGTTTATGTCATCAAATCCCTGAAATTGATCGGTATTATCGAAGCCAAGAAAGTCATTATCATCATTATCCATCAAATTGATGGGGTGCGAGGGGATACGAGAAAGAGCATCAGCTACTTGGTTAGTTTTACCTTGTACATAAGAAATTTCAAAGTCAAATTCATCTAAAAGTAATTTCCATCCGACCAATTTTGAATTAGGTTCTTTGAGATTTCGAAGCCACTGCAAAGGTTTATGGTCCGTTTGAATCAAAAATTTCCGTCCGTATAAATATGGTCTGAAGTGTTTGAATGCCCATACAATAGCAAGCAGTTCTTTCTCTATTGTTGATAAGTTAATCTCGCTTTTATTGAGAGTGCGAGACGCATAGGCTATTGGAAGGTCTTTTCCGTCAAACTTTTGCGATAACACACTTCCAATTGCAAAATTGGAGGCGTCCGTAGCGACAATGAATTGTTTTGTAAAGTCAGGTAATTGTAAAATTGGACTGTTTTGTAACATTAGTTTCAACTTCTCGGAAGCTTCCCTGTAGTCTTTGTTACGAGGATTGATTGTCACATCTTTCCTCAAGGCGGCAGTGAGCGGTTTAGCTATTTTCGCGTAATTTCGTATCATTTTGCGATAGTAACCAGTCAACCCAAGAAATTGCTTAATTTCTATAGCGGTTGTAGGGATTGGAAAGTTTTTGATGGCTTCGACCTTAGAGGGATTTGGCATCACGCCTTTGTCAGAAATGATATGTCCTAAATACAATAACTCGCGTGTGAAAAATTCGGTTTTATCAAGTTGAATTTTCAAATTATGTTCTTTTAGTTTTGTAAATACTGATTTCAGGTGTTTCAAGTGTTCCTCGAGACTATCTGAGAAAATTATTATATCATCCATGTAGACATGGACATTGGTCATTCTTGAAAAAATTGGTCATTCTTGAAAAATTGCCCTCTGAAATGTAGGGGGTGCATTCTTCAATCCGAATGGCATACGTAAAAATTCGTAATGTCCATTTTCAGTTGAAAAGGCAGTTTTAGGGATGATGGATTGCGGATCCATTTCGATCTGATGAAAGCCAGAAGCCAGGTCAATGGCTGAAAAGTACGTGGCCCTGCCTATTTTCCCAAACAGATCTTCGATATTGGGTAGGGGGTATTTATCATCAATAGTTTTATCATTTAATTTACGGTAATCGAGAACCATTCGAATTTTTCGCTTGCCTGATGCATCGAGTTTTTTGGGAACCACCCAAATAGGGCTGTTGTATGGTGAGTTGGAGTGTTGAATAATTTTATTTTTAAGTAGTTTGTCAATTTCGAGTTCAATGTCTTTCCTATAAATCTGTGGGTACCTATAGTTTTTAGTATAGACAGGAAGGTCGTTCGTGGTATTGATCGTATGTTTCAACAAATCCGTACTACTTAGGGTATCATTTTCCCGTTTTATTATTTCTGGGAATTGCCTAACTAAAGCAATTATCTTTTGTTTCTCTTCGACGTTCATGTGATCCGTCCGTAAGAGTTTAGGGATTTCCCTAACAACATCTGCCTTGTTCTATACATCTGAATTAACTATATCGTTCTTATCAAAAATACTATCTACTTCTTCTATTTCCATCAGCTCGGGACTTGAGGTCATGAGCTCGTTGGCATACACTACACATTTACATTTATTTCCGTTAATATTAACAATACTTTCTTCAATATGATAGCTTTCATGAGAGATATTTGATATTTGATATTTTATTTAAACATCTTACGTTGCCAGGTCTGGTAAGACCTATGGCAAACACTAGTGATAAGAAACAAACAAAAGAATATTGCTTATTATATTGAAAGTAAACAAATTACAAGAAAAATTAATGATTGATTTAAGATACAGTACAAATATTCTAATTATAATAAACAGAAAGGAACTGCTATGCAAAGCCTGATACATATTAAATAGACAATTGAGAATAAATTATGCATAACGAAGGAAAAGATGAGTGAAGAGGAAGAAAAAGATGAGTGAAGAAGAAGAAAAAATGAAAAAAGGAAAAGACAGAAGGAAGAAAAATGGAATAATCATCAATTAAAGATTATGAAGACTTGAATGAAAGGATGATAAGAATGAAAATCAATCTGTGAAAAGGAATAAGTTACAGCAAGTAAAGTTGAGAAAAAGAATAAGAATAGTGATAGAAATTGTTATAATTATCATTGATGAACAACCTATGAACTGAACGCAAGGGGATGGAATAATAGAAAGTAACAAACAGGATATTAATTTAGACCCTACCCTCAAGTAGATACATGAACAACTTTCTCTTGAAGCTTTCCAATGAATTGATTTGTATCAAATGATAGGGTAAGGAATTCCAAGCACGACAGGCCGACACAAGAAAAGAAGAATTAAAGATAGCCGTCTGATGGAGAGGTATTTGGAGGGTGAGCTCATGAGACCTGGTACCTCGATTTGGCTGGATGTCAGTTAGGAGCGTGAAGGAGTCCCGAAGATAATCCGGTCCATCGCCTCTCACTATGAGTCTGTAGGTTAGAACGAGAAGAAAATACTTGCGCTGCTCCGCCAACTTCAGCCACCTCAGCTCCTCAAAGAAAGGAGTGATATGGTCATCACGCCTCACGTCAAAGATGAACCGGACGGCATAATTAAGTGACCTCTGCAACCTTGTATTCTGTTCCGCTGTGATATCGATGTAGGCCAAACAGCAATAATCCAGCAAGGGCTGTATCAATGACTTCACCAATAGAATTCTGATGCTCCTGGGCAGGAAGTTTTTGAGCCTTTTAAACTGGTGCATTCCAGCAAATACACGGTTGCACAAATGAGTAGTGTGATCTCTCCAACTAAGAGTTTCATCAAGATAGATACCCAGGATTTTTAAGCACTCAGAGTAAGCCACCCGCACATCACCAACCACAATTGCAGGAAGCCTATCCAACTCAATCCGGTTGAGAAGTCTGGAGAAGCCGAAAATTGCAGTCTTGGTTTTCACGGGATTAATGACAAGCTCATGAGCTGTAGCCCATCGAAGGAGTGAAGACACATTCTGATTCATATGCTCTATACAGTTGGCAATGTTCTCAACTGATGTATGGGAATATATGATGAGGTCATCTGCAAAGAGGTGGAAAGAACAATCCTGAAAGACCAATGGTGCATTATTTATAAATATTGAGAAAAGTAATGGGCCAAGCACGGATCCCTGCGGTACACCCCGCAAAACCGGAGACCATGTTGACATATTGCCTGAGTCATCACTAACAGCCTGAAAGCGACCTGAAAGGTATGATGAGAACCAGGCAACTACTGACGCAGATAAGTGGCATTGGTGTTTCAACTTCTGTAGAAGTAAGATATGTGACACATTATCAAATGCCTTTCGAAAATCAAACTGCACAAGGACTGTTACCTGTCGTTTGTCCATAGCTAACCGCAAGTCATCAGTGATGCGCACAAGAGCAGTGCTAGTACTGAAGTTAGGGCAAAAACCAGACTGGTACTTCGAAAAGAAACCCAATTCATTCAAGTGAGAATTCACCTGCATGTGCACAGTTCTCTCCAGAGCCTTTGAAATCGAACACAAAATATGAATTGCTCTCCAGTCCCCAGGTTCAGTAGGGTTGCGGACTTTAGGGATAGGTCGAACAATAGAGTACTTCCATAAACTAGGGAAAACTCCGTTCTGTAGAGAATAATTGAAAATATGAGTCAACGAGGGAAGAATAATGGGAAGAAGTTTTTTATAAAAGAGTATGGGAATGCCATCAATGCCTTTCGAATTTTTCAAATTGATAGTATTATGTGAGAAATAGTCGAAGGAATAACATAGGAGAAGTAGAACTGATTTTCCGGTGGTTCATGATTGAATTGTAGGACAGTCTGACTGACAGGATCATCAAGCTCGTTAGATGCTAATTGAAAAGATTGCGCAGTAAAAAAATTGTTGAGATCATTGAGAGGAACATTAATACTTGCCTTAGACTTACTGGGATGAGCGCCTAGCCTTCGCACATTTTCCCACAAAGCAGAAGCAGAGTTGCTCTGATTAAATTGCCGATGATAGAATCTAAGCTTTGCATTTCGACAGAGTGACTTGACTCGATTACGCAAAATCTTGAATGCATTGTAGTCGGAATTGCAGCTTGTCCTGCCAAAGGTTCTACGAGCCCTATCACGCTCTCGTCTTGCATTCAATATTTCCGCGTCAATCCACGGCTCAGGCTTATGCTTGAACTGAGAAGTTCGCAGAGGAGCATGTCTATCAAAAATCTCATGAATCATACTGTTGAACGTGGAGATTTTATCGTCAATATTTTCAATTTGAACAATAGAGTGCCATGGCATATTAAAAGCATCAAACAAAAATCTCTCAAAATCAAAAAGCTTGAAGCTTCAGTAAGAGAAGCTATAGGGTGCCTGCTGGTTATGGATCAAATTGTAAACAACAAATATCATGTCATGCATAGAAAAGCAAGGCGCTGGTTCCTGGCCATAGATGGATACATAATCAAGATCACTCACAATAGCCAAATCAAGCAACGTGTGTGAGTTAGGTAAGTGATAAGTTGGTTTGATTTTATTGAGGATATGCAGATTTAATGATTCAGCCATAGTGACAAGCTGACGTTTTTCAGAATTTTCTTTTAATAAATCAGAATTAAAGTCACCAAGTATGATTATGTGCTGATAATTATGCATTATTTCCAACAGAGCATCCTCAAGTATATTCAAACGACCCGCTTTTGGAGGTCGGTATACAATTCCAATAAGTACTCTTACTCCTCCTAAGCCAACCTCAACGAATATAAATTCCGGTGAGTTGGAATAAGGCTGGGGGGAAGAGACAACAAGCCATGGAGATAGCGAAGATCTAACATAAACTGCCACCCCACCCCTCGCCGTTACCAATTCTATCATTTCGTAGGAGGCAATAGTCGGGCATTTCGAATGAATTAGAGTGCAGCGATGGTTTAAGCCATGATTCGCTTATACCGACAATATCTGGTTTCAGTACTTTATTAAATAACTCTTTAAAGTCATCAAAATGAGCAGGTAAAGATTCGGCATTTATATGGAATAGCTTCAGAGAAGAAGGATGACCATCCAACAAGTGCTTCAGATCGGATACGTTCATAAGATTAATTATAAATTAGCCAAGACAAAACTCAATCAAGCCCCATTTTTATGAAGAGAAAAATTTACTCTGGGTGAAAATATATAAGATGATGTTATTGAAGTGTACAGAATATCAATTGAATGATAGAAGAATAATAGGATGATTAAATGATGACAAATAATGATATAATGAATAAAATACATTCAATAAGTGATTTCTCAAAATTATTCATCCGTGAATTTCAGATCAATATATTGCTATAAATATAAACAGTTTATTTGTTACTATTGTAATACTAAGTTTTGATACTAAATGTGATATTACGTTTGCAGATTTACCATTATAGTATAGTTTAACGTGAATTGTACTTTATTTTATAAACTTGGAAGTATTGATTTGATGTACGTTTATTGCTCAACTACGAAAAACCAGGCAGCTTCTTTCGTATTTTAAAGCAGCTAAATAATGTTATCATTGCTAAGATAACTGAAATTCCAATAGATTCAAATCATCATCAACAGTAGAAACTGTATTATAGCAAAAAACAATAAATAAATAAATGAAAATAAAAATTTGTTATTGCACTTATTAATGATCGATTACCTGAAAATACCCATTGCAAATTCTCAGAAGAAATTACAATAGAGTAAAGATTCATTAAAAAAAACGGTTTGTTTTGATAGCTTAGGAATCCATTGAGATCGGTTTTTCAGAAATTAAAATTAAATTAAATTAAATTCTCTGTAGAGATCAAGAATCAGAGATGTGAAAAAATTTACGAATAAAAATATGAATAAGTAATAAGTAGGCTACTATACAAAGTACTGAATTAAGTAATTAATTATACAATAAAACCATGATACAGTATGAGTATATATTAATCATAGAAGACTCAACAGTCGGTTTCTATCAATTCAGTCTTTTTAACCTGAAAGAAAATCGAAATGAACAAAATAATAACAAAAACTGAAATAAGAAAAAGTCCGTTGCAACAAACGAGGAATCAAGTGATAAGTCAGTCCTTATTTAAATAATATCAATTATGAGAGTATCCAGTTGACAGTGGTACACATCACAAGGAGGCTGGGTCGGGAGCTGCACACAGGTCGCTAAGATTGGCGACAGATCGCCGTCCATCCTCGCCAACGTACATCACTCGGCCGTCACTGGTCCACACGTTTTTCACGCCGTATGTGTTCACCGTTTGTCTATAGAGCGCAACACGTCGCCTCGTAAGGTCCTCACGCAAGAGAATGCCAGAGCCTTTCAGCTTACTCTTATTGTCAAAAACAAGGCTACGAGCTCTGTAGCTTACGAATTTTACAATGATTGGGCGAGGTCGATTTATTTCAGAGTTCACACGACCCACGCGATGCGACCTGTCGATCAATTGGAGATCAAACTGAAGACCTATTTTATTTTCCAATACATCAAGAACCAAACTGTCAGTGTTCTCATTGGGATCCTCCGCTATACCGAACACTCTTAAATTATTTCGCCTATGGTATTGCTCGAGATTGTCCAGAGCGTCATCACTCGAAGTTACACTATTTACGGGTTTACGTTTTAAAATATCAAGTTCTTTTCTTAGATCACCCACTTCAGTCCTAAGAACATCAATTCCAGTCTGCATAGTTGAGAGTTTAGCGTCAATAATAGGAGCAAGTTTGTCAGCTAATTTCTGCAACAAGGAGTCGTCGATTAGAGCTGTAGTTACAGCTACTTTTATCGCCTCAAATACAGCAGGAGAGATGTTGAAAGTATTATCAGCTGATAAGGAGCGCTTGATAGCGTTTGGAGTTGTAGGAGTGACAGAGTCCACCCGCTTATCGCTAGCCTTACCTCGGTTGATGGCAGCTCTAGTTTTAGGCGAGTTAGGCGACATATTGTACACTATTCAACACTGTAAGACTCACTAATAAAGAGATAAAGCAACGAACAGCACTACTTGTAAACTTCCACCAAATTTCAATTAAACAGCTTCAGAAATACCCAGTCAAATAGCAAACTAACAGGAGCTTGAAAGTATTACGTCTACTCTGCGTTCGTTATCGACTCGGAGGGTCAAACATACATTTTGATCTGTGGACTTCCTGGAAATACATTAGCTTTAAGTAACCCAGTTTTGAGATTGGGAGTTGCCCTAACTGGTAAGATGATGACATTAATGCCTGGTTGCAATTGTATTTGTTTCCGTTCAGCATTGGAGTAGATTACTGATAACAACGGTTTTGAAATGTTACGATAATCTAACGTATTGTTTTCGTAATTGACATTGGCCGGTAATCTTTTCATAGTTTCGTGTCCTAAGAGGATGTCGTATCCAGGTGAAAAATCAAAAACATACATTTTGATCTGTGGACTTCCTGGAAATACATTAGTAGAATTCATAAAAATGTACTCATTCCCCCCCACCTTGACCAACAGGTGTTGTTACTTCTTTCCTAAATCTGGTCACATTTGGTGGAATAACAGCGGGGTTTACGTAATTTTTCGCCGATCCAGTATCAATCATCCACTTACGGTTAGCATGATCAACAAAGTACGGGAGTGACTTATTGATAATGTTTAATTCAAATTGTCTGGGGGAGCGTCCGCTGGGTACGGGCCTACCCCTAAAAAATGAGCCTGCATATTGTTGAGTGCGTCAGTGAGGGAGGTTAGCTGGCTTTGCATACTCTGAATTTTGTTTTCGAGAGGATGTGTCAAGTTGTTAGTGCAGTCATCTTCCAAATGATTCACCTCAAAGGGAGATTTGAAAGTGTTTTTGAAGCGATTAGAAGGATTTGATTGGACTGTGCGCATACTGACAGTGTTTTGCGAGTCCCACTTAGCAGCATCGTTTTGCTGTGATTGTCTGAATTGAGAAGTTTATTGAGCAAAAGTGTTAGTGAATTGATTTGGATTTCGTATTTGTTGAGTGAAACGGTTTTGAGGGAAGTTTTGTTGAAAACCAGTGGTTTGTGGAAACGTCTGTTGAAAGCTACTGGTGTGGGGAAAAGATTGTTGGAACCTAGTATTTTGGCGAAAGAAATTCGGTGGATTAGGTTTCGAGAATGTTTTGTGTGGTGTCTGGAAGCTTGGAGTGCGAGTATTGAAGGCTCGTGAGTCAATTCTCGTAATTGTATCAACATTTGATTTGAAGTTCAAGTTTCTGAGAACAATACTACAATCATTTATTAGTCTATGGCGTGCGTCATCGAGATTCTGAATCTGTAATATTTGTAAATGAGAACCTAGCACTGGGTTTACCCCATGGATCAATGTGCGGGTGAGGGTTGCGTTCAATTGTTGCATTAAATTTTGTAAGAGTTCCCTGAAATACCGTCAAGTTTGTACTTGGTGAGCACAGTTGTTCTTTTCTCGTCAAGACGATTGATGAATTCAATTGGGTGTTCGTTAGGAAAAGATTTCATGAAAGTAATTTCCGCGATTAGGTCCGGAACGGCCCTGTTATCAGCGAAATTAGTTTTGAGAGTGGCTATCATCTCCATTACAGTTGTACAGTTGTTATTGAATACGACCGCTTCCGCTGGTCCGGAGAGACGGCTTACAGCGGCTCGGAAGAGAACCCAGTGATTTTCAGTTCGGTCTGTATTTGTTTCAGTGCAATAAGCATCATACAAATCTTGGCATGTGGAAATGAATTGTGGCAACTTGTAGCAAGTGCCATCATATCGCGGGATAAATTTAAGAATGTCATGAGGAATTTCTCTAGAAACAGCCATTTCAATATGTGGGTTCGAAAGAGGTTGTGGAGCTGGGCTTACCGTCGACGCAGGTACGCTGTGGAAGGAGCGGTTGTCGTCTGCGGCGGCGTCGATGTCGTCTTCTCCGTCGGATGAGGACAGCACGGCAGGAATCCTCCTCTAGGCGGCAAGGTCTCGGTCGCGCTGGATGGTCCGGTCGCCGGTGTTGTTGGCCAGCGTGAGGACGATGACCTCGAAGGAGCGGGCTGGTTCAGGATAGTTTCAACAATAGTGGCAGCACAGTATCGACTGCATGAGGTTATTCGTTGCAGAATAGTCCGTGTGGCCGAAACGAGTTCACTGATTACTATAGACGTCAGAGTCGAAAAATATTCGTGTAGGTGGATTAACACCGTACTTGTTACAATAGAAAGACAGAGAAAAACAAATTCTGGTTTTGCGGAGGTCACTCTGCCGTTGTTGAGGGAGTGCGAAGAAAAAGTTAGTATATGTTGAGTTCACAAATTGCACTTGCAAAAAGTTATGATGAATTGAAACTTCACTTGATGAAATAAGGAAAACGTTTTTTTGAGTTCGCACAGCACTTGATGAAGTAAAGAAATATGAGTTGATGAGTTCACACTATACGTTCACAAATAAATAAATGAAGTTGAGTTCACACTGTACGTTCACAAATGAATAAATAAATTAAGTCGAGTTCACACTGTACGTGAGTAAGAAAATGAATAAATGAAGTTGAGTTCACACTGTACTTGATTTCTCGTTGGAGAACAAAGTCGATCGCGTTTGCTGAAGAAGTTGGTTCACAATTATACTTGAAAGTTTCTCATTGGAGAAAAAAGAAAGTTTTCAAGAATGGTCTTGTCCGAGTTACATGAACGTGGATATCCTTAAACTTTTCGCGACACTTTAAGTTCGGGCGCCAGATAAGTAATCGAAACCAACGGTTGCCTTTTTAAAAAGACTTTATTAATAGAAATACAGCGATAACCGACATCAAATACAGTAAATGAGCTATCTAATTTTAATTGCTAGACCTTATATACTATTACGAATGTTGAGTCAGCTTATTGGTGGAGACAATAGATATAACTACAGACATAGAAATAAGAATGATTCACATTCAAGCAGTAGGTGCAAAAATTCGCAAATATAATTTTATTTACAATTCAAGAACCCCTCGCTTTGCATGAAAATCAGCAATTGATATCAGTTGAGTCCTGTGGCCGCTGGTGTGCGATTTCAAGTCCCCTGTGGATAATATCTCCAAAGCCAGCTGCTGCAAGTTATAGGTGGGCCGCTATGTGTGTCGCTCTGTGACTATAATTCAAAACATTCAAGCAGGGATTAGATCGAAAATATTCTACTCCAATCTTAGACCAAGATATGATTGCAAAGAAAATAAGTATGGTAATACAATATCTTATTCCTGCTTGAATGAATTGAGAAAGAGTAAGCCACAGAGTCGCAGAGTCGCACAGAGTAGCAAACAGCGCCTTAAAATTACAATAATATAAGAAATAAATCCAAACTGTCGCTTTGAAACCAGCAGTTCAGAATTATAAAGCCATCCACAGCGGCAAAGAAAATTTCCAATTCAGAATTCAACAAGACTCACATATTATTAGACAAGTCCTTCTGGATCTTTGTCAAATTCAAGATATCAGATGGAATGTAGCCAATAAAATATTATACGGTACAGTATGTAAGTTTGAGCGGAAATAGAATAAAATTGCTAGATTAATAATAATACGGAAATTTATTGAAACAATTAATGAATAATGATCGACAAAATAACTGAATGAGAAAATATTTAGGGTAAAACCCAATTGTAATACTGAGAGAATTTGAATGATAATTAATAATTGAAAAGTTCTTGACAAAATTTGAATGTTGGGCTTTCGCCTAAGGCATGCAGTGAATATAGGGGAGTCTCTGCGTTCTCTTTACAATTAGAAAAAATGAGATCAAATATCGGCGTGAATTATTTCAATATTGATGTAATGGATACGGCTCACCCTTTTTTCGTCGCGCTGAGCTCAGCAAATCACTTTATATTAGCACTTTATTTCACTGGCGACGAGTGTATTGAAATCTCCACATCAAATATTTATCACGTCTTTATTTCGACTAGAATGATTGAATAACATTTAGATTAACGTTCAAATAACAGATAATTTACATTTAACAAATAGACCATGGAATCAGTGGTCTTTTAGGCTAGCTAGCTCAATTCCAAGTAGTCTTTTAATTTCTCTTCCGGTAATGGGAAGTTGAAATTAAAGAAGATTCTAGAAAATTTCATCTCACGTGACCTTCATCTGACCAATCACATCCCAGTGCCAAAGATTTCCACCAACAAGAAAATTTCCATGCGTTTTTAGGCTCAGGGATGTAATTGGCAGGTGAACAAAATTAAACAGTAAAGAAAAAAATTAATTTAAATTGTTGGTCATGCGAGCAGGAAAGCAAAATGATAAATTAATAAGCAGTAGCAAGGGTAATGAGCAGATTTCAGAATAACACAGATTATTATGGAAATAGGATCTTATTATGGAATAAACTGCTTTGTAATAGATAGTAATATCACTGATCATAGAATGACTTCTGCATGTTTTAAATACGAATTAGGAAAACCTAAAACAAACAAATCTGAAAACCAATCATATAACTTGACTTTTCTCTCTCGTCTACTCCGAGAAACTGATTGGAATAACGTTTATGAGGGTGATGTTTCTATGGGGTTCGAAAATTTCTTAAATAAACTCTTCTCATGTATGAAATCAGCTCAGAATATTTCAAAACCAAAATTCAAACCAAAATTAAAACCTTGGATGAACGACATCCTCTTGAACCAAATAGAAAGAAAAAATTCTCTTTACAAAAAATGTTTGAGGCATCCTGGAAATTTAGAAATTAAATCGGAATATAATGTTTTTAAAAATGTTTTACAATTTCAGATTGAACAAACAAAAATCTCTTACTATAGAAGATTGTTCGAGAACAATAAAATGAATACAAAAAAACAATGGCAGACTATAAATCATATAATAGGGAATGAGAAAAATAGCAACAAGAATATTTCATTGAAAGAAGAGAATGGAACAATTGTAGACGATCCAGCATTGACCTCCAACATATTCAATAATTTTTTTTTGTACAATAGCAGGAGGCCTTGGAGACGAGATAATATTGGATACCTCGTTACAACCCCAAAATAATAAAATGAACGCCGATATTTTTCAAAAAACTTTAATAAATGATAGTATTTTCTTTCACCCAACATCATTCTATGAGATTAGTAATATAGGAAATTCGCTCAGCAATCGAAAAGCTCCTGGATTCGACGATGTAACCCCTGTTATTCTGAAGGCTGTTTTGCCTGATATTGAAGATATTCTAGTATATCTAATTAACTTGAGTCTCAGTTCTGGCGTATTTCCTAAGATATTAAAAAAAACTATTATAAAACCTTTATACAAGAAGTCTGACAAGAATGACCCCACAAATTATCGCCCAATCGCCCTTTTGTCTCTGTTTTCAAAAATTTTAGAAAAAGTTGTTACTTAGTTCACTTTTTGTCAAAACGCAATTTTTTCAGCAAAAACCAGTATGGGTTCAGAGAGGGTTTAAATACAGAAAAAGCGTTACTTGACTTCATGATTAAAGTATATGGGACACTTGATGATGGAGACAAGTGTGCTGGAATATTCGTAGATATTATGAAAGCTTATGACACTGTCGACCATGCCCTTCTGTTATCAAGAATGGGAGATTCGGGAGTTAGGGGTGTCGCACTCAGCTGGTTCCGTTCATACTTGTACGGAAGAACACAACAGACTAAAGTTAATCAATGTCTCAGTAATGAAGGAACAGTCGAATTCGGTATTCCTCAAGGGTCCGTCTTATCGGGGCCATTGTTTCTCATCTATGTAAATGAACTATGCATTGGGTCATTCAAGGGGGAACTTACTGCCTTTGCAGATGACACTGCTCTTTTCTACCGGGCCAAGACACTAGATAGATTACACTCCGACATGCAGCATGACTTGGTGGGACTGAGATGGTGGTTTACTAGCAATTTCATGATAATGAGTCCCAAAACAAAATTTATGATCTTTAATATTTCAAGGGATATCAGTTTTCCAACACCATTGAGGTGTCATAGTCTATCTTGCATCGAAACCACTACCTGTGCTTGCCCCCAACTTGAACAGGTCGAAGAGATCATATACTTGGGGTTGGTAATTGATGATAAAGTTACATGGAAAAAACATCTAAACTATTTAAAGCAAAAACTCATGAAATACATAAGAGTATTCTATCTTTTAAGATCGGTGTGTAACTCTGCTCTATTAAAGTCTGTGTACTATGCATTGATGAATTCTAAACTTGAATATGGTTTGGCGTTGTGGGGAGGAGCATACACTGTAACCCTGAGGCCGATAGTTGTTTTACAGAAATCCTTCATTCGCATTATCTCCTTCAAGGCAAAGTTGGAACACACAGCTCCTCTATTTAGAGAATTAGCTATACTTCCCTTGAAAAACTTATTTGTCTACAAAGTACTCAGGAACTTCTTTGATAGAAGCGTTAATGGCAATGAATATTTCAACTTGAAAAACAATAATTTGAGAAATAAATTCGAAGTCTATATACCCAAACCAAATAAAAATCACTTCATGAAATTTTTTTCTTATTTAGCTCCAAAGTTTTACAACCTACTGCCCATGGAGATAAGACAATGTAAGCTACGATCAAGATTTTTGAGAGAGGTTAAAAGATTTTTAATGGAATGTGAGAATATTGATACCTTTTTCAGAGTTCTAATGTAGCCTAGCATAGTAAACTTGTATAGGACCTATACTTATATTGTACTTCTTTTATTATCTATTGAACTTTCCATTTTATGTACTTCAAAGCTAAAATTGTTAAATCATCGACCAGATTATGTCATATGTGTCATTTTATCAGCGACTGTCGGCCTCAGTAACTACCTTTAAGCGCTAATTTTGTAATATATATTACCATCTCAAACAGGTCTAGTACCTCAAGATGCAAATACTTAATTGGCATTTAATTGTATTATCTTGCTTGAATATTTTCATTGTCATTATATTATTAATTTTATTTTGTATTCCAAGATTGTTATATTTTTTTCTGCCAATAAAACAATTTCATTTCATTTTCTCATTATGACAAAATAGAACATTAATGCCCGGTTTTTCCAAGCCCACTCAAAGTTGAGGGACCCTCAAATTTTGATGAACAGCTGACATTTTCTATGATAAGTATAGGATATGTAGTAAACTGTAGTAAACTTGAGGGTCCCTCAAATTTAAGTGGCTATGGTACCTTTGTTTTGTTTTTGCATGTGTTAATGTACGGTGACAAACGTGAGCTCGACAGTAGCCTTTCTTTGACGTGATTATAGATTAACTTGAATTATTGTAAAGGTCGGAAACAATTAGGCCAACTTCAACGGTTATTGAGATAATTGGAAAAATATTCTAAAAAACACAAATTTTCAACGTCATCTTAAAATGACGGCGATTGTGTAAATGTTACCCAAATCTCAGAAATAGCGATCAAAAATCGCAAAATAGACAAAATATACCACAAGTGTAAAATTTGTGTTTAGTAGCAATTTTTGATCGTTATTTCCAACATTTGGGGTAAGATTTTACAATCACCACCATTTAACTTTTTCTTTAGAATCCCGCTCTCTTCATCTTCCATTTATAAAAAATACAAATTTATGATTCCCTATCCAGTTATAAACCTTATTGTTGAAAAATTGTGTTCTTAGCATATTTACCAATTATCTCAGTAACCATTAAAGTTACAAACTGGTTTCATTGAGTTCCCGAGCTGAATTCACATGGGAATCGATTATTTAAGAACCTGAGTAAAGCCACCAAAAAATTACATAAATTAATATCTTTTGAAAAATCTCAATTTTACGCCATCGTTATCTCGGTAACAAGGCGTTTTTGGGGGGTTTTCCCATGGAACTTGTTTGTCTACTTGGTGTGAGGAATCAGACTGAGAAGTATTTCACATTCCTCCTGAAACACTCTGTATATTCTGTCTTGTTTATCAAATTGTAAAAGTTGGGTCAGGGGAAAATTTTATAAGAACACTGTACTCTAGGATTATATTTTTAAGTTATGTATAACAAGTCTGAATGAAAATATAAAAAGATTTAAAAATATAAATTCATTAGAAAATTATTCAATTATTATTAATTTTGAAAATTTAATTTAAAAAAAATTCATTTCTTTGCAGTCAATTACATTTTTAAAGTGGCGCCCCCCAGAAGCCTGCGCCCCCCGCACTGCGGGGGCTGCGGGGGTGCTATTTACGCCACTGATAAGGTAGCAATACTCTGGTAGAAGGCAAAGTATGATGACCATAAATAATTGTCAGGGACATGTGCTTTGAGTTGCCTGATTAAATAAATAACTCTTGATAGATTTGTATACATGTAATTGATATGAGCCTCCCAAGTAATGTATTGATCAATGAGTATACCCAAAATTTTACATTTTTAGTTTCATTGGTATTTTCGAGGCCTTCTCTGAGAGTGAAGAGCATGGTTTGTGTTTTGCTTTCATTCTGAAGCCATTAGTTCTAAACCAGGTTGTTGCTTACTTCAGAGTGGTGTCTCTTAAGAATTTTAAGAGTTTTAAGAATTTGCAAATCAGAACTATTGTCAAAAAAGGGGGTAGGGTTCGATTAGTCCAGTGCTCGATTAGTCCAGTTTTTCAAATATATAAGTTGTTTTATGAGGGTGGTTCGATTAGTCCAGTTTTTCCTGTACTAATCGAGGCAATGTATTTCAATTTGTCTAGAGGTTCGATTAGTACAGTAAAGTTGGTTTATCAGGTAGGATGTGCAAGGCGCTCGATTAGTCCAGTTTAGCCAATTCATGCGACCCGCTGAACCGGTTATAATATGTGGAATCAACTATATCACTCTCTCAGCGTTACACTAGAGACACTGCCATAATCGCCGACGGCAAAAGTTATCGATCAGTTCAAGTAGCTTGCAAACTCTGACGTCAGGTTTCCAGTAAAACTCTGACGTCAGGTTTCCCCAAAAACTCTGACGCTATGATAGCCCAGTAAAATAATGGTAGTATTGTCAGACAAGTGGTGCGAAAGTTTTTTCCGATTGTTTTATATTATGACTGTATTCCAGTGCGCTGAATCCAAAATTGAAGTTTACTGCCGTCCTAGGGTACGGCTTCACCCTTAAAAATTAAAAAAACCTTAAAATTTTGGTAATTTTTTGTTTCTGATTTTTCAATTGATATTGCTTATTTATGGAAAAAATATTCAGTTAAAGATTATAGTCAATAAAATTACTTGGAAAATTTGAGGTCACACGTTGAATTTTGATCTATTCTTTTAGAGCTGATACGTACAAAAAAGGGGTAGATTAATTCAGTATTTGAAAATCTAAGTCAAAACCTTTGGATTTCACAACAAGTAGGCTTACTTGGAATATAGGCTAAATGAGTGTGCTCTTGTAAAAACTCTTGTATAATAGGAATGAATGTGTGATCAATTTCGTATAAATTGCATTCTCAATTTCATAAATTGGAGGATGGGGAGGGGGTTACCGGTAGGAAAATAGCCACGGGAAAAATAAATTAATAATAATAAATTTCTATTTCTCAGTAAGCAAACTAGTACAAAGAAAACATTAAACCTCCACGAAA